>JABXWE010024679.1:0-17347 GCA_014611495.1 Limonius californicus | reverse complement strand
GCATACACAAATGTGATTTTTTAAGTAAACTTTGAACTGCTCTCACGGGCAAACTGTACATTTTGGTATATGACAAAGTTGGGTCCAATCGACTTCTTTTGACCTCTAGAATACGTGGTAGCTCTATGTCCCAGGAGTTTTGGGACTCCCTGTATATATACATGGTGAGTCGGGAGGAACGGACCAAACCTTAGGAGTGTATTGTACACGTGAAAATAATGTAAAAAAAACTCAAATGTTGTTATCCGATTTTTATTTGTTTTCACGTTAGAGCGTAAGGTAAAGTGGGGTAATTGCGACATGTTTTTGCACTAGTTGACATTGTCTCTTGAATTAAAATAAGGAGTAATAAAACTAAACCAAAAACGAAAGCTCATTATATAGCCCAACTATTCAAGAATCTTGATTCTAAACTATAAAACTTGAAGAGCTAACTACAAAGAATTATATGTATTTTTTTAAAACGTTCCCAACATGTTGCATTTGCCCCGCAAAATGGGGCAAATGTGTTGGCGGCTGACTACATTACACTGTTAACGTATTTAAAGTGGGTTTGGGGCTAATGTAAAACAGAAAACAAATAGGAACATTATGGCGTAAAAATCGTGAAAATCGGTTAAAAATTATAAAGTGTACAAACTTTATAATGAAAACGCAATTTCGCTGATTTGGGAATTGACAGACTGCGGTTAATATAAAAGTTAAAAACGTTTATTATTATTAACTTTAACAAACTTAAAATTCGATTCTTTAAAGAAAATGAACAGAAAACTTAAAAAACAGTGCGCTTTCAAAAATATTTATAAATTGTAGCCATCGAACAAAATGTTAAATTCCATCAGGCGCCTTCTATCAATAACGGGTTCAGGTAACACTTTTATGATATCATCGGTACCTATAGTATCAATGTCCCCGTTTTCCGGTCAGTCGAATTTGGGAATTGTTGAGCCACATTTAGTGACTTTTTTGAGAAATTTAATATCCCAGTTTTCGTCAATAGACCCAAGCACTTTTCCAATGAAGTGGTGTACGCTCTTTTTAGACGAGTACCTCACTAATACCCATCTGCCTTTTGCAATTGTTAAATTGGTAATTTGTTCTTCATCCTTCTCTTGTTGATTTTGCTCGGTAATCATAGTTTCGAAAAAATTCTCATCGTCAGATTCTGCATAAGGTACACTTTGGTTACTGTCATCGGACTCTTCTGGTACAGGCGTCCTTTTTTTACGACCTTTAGGTTTAACTTGTTTTTCAGTCCCTTTAGTTAGCCTTTCCATAACCTCTGCCTGTGTTAATACCTCAGCACCTAATCCAACTCGCCGGCGACTCTTCTTTTCAGGCTGAGGACTTTGGCGCACGGTTGACAATAATAGCTTTTGAAATGTAACATTTGAAGCTTGTTGTTGGCCTAAGGTGAAGGTTCAGCGGGAAGGAGGTTTTCAATTGAAGCTACTGGTCGAATATTGGCTGATATAGCTGGTTCGGAAGGCGGTGGAGATGAAGCATTCGATGGTCCAGCTACAGCATCATCGTTAGCGATATTATCATTTCCAGCAATGTTGACTGAGGCTTCCTGCAAATTGCGCCATCGTTTTAAAGCTTCCGGGCAAAATTTCTCATCAGGTATAACATTCCTGTTAAAGGGATGGATGCCAGCCTTTCTAAAACCGCTCTTAATCGTTTCTGGAGTTATGTTTAGCCATGTTTCACCCAAAAACTTGGAAAATATCGATTTTGGAAGCTTACGCCCAACATTTTGCCGTTGCCAGGCCACAAGCTTTGCGTCCCATTTGTCCTTAAATGACTTGAAAACTGAGAGATCCAGTGGTTGCAGAAGATGGCTGCTGTGTGGCGGCAATTTAAGAATTGTTATATTTTCCGCAATAGCAGTTTCAATTACCTCTAGATCAATGTGAGTTGAGTGACCGTCATATATAACAAGAGCCGGTCGATGTTCTCCAAGAGCTGGTATTAGGGTCCTTAAAAAAAAATTTCTGAATATATCCGTTTCCATCCAGCCCTTCTTAGATGCAGCGTAAGCTGTACCTGGAAATTCTTGCCCAGGAGGTGCACACCACTGGTCCCACATATGACGGCCCTTAAATATTATTAATGGCGGCGCCTTTTCACCATTAGCGTTTACCGTAACAAGAATAGTAGTATTCTCTCTGCCTGGACCACTGGTTGTCCTAGAAGCAGTTTTTCCTCTTTCCCCACTACTTTTGTCTTACTAGGATCAATAGACAGGCTGCTTTCGTCAAGATTCCAGATATTTTGTGGTTTGTCTCCTATACCCAATTCATTTAAAGTTGACTCTAATAAGTCAAAATATCCATAAATTGTAAAAGGATCGGTAGCTTTTCGTCGTGCAAATTCTACAGCCTGCGGAACTTTTACACTTAGCTTGTGACGCTTTTTAAACAGTAGGAACCAGTCTTCTCCAGGTACAGAATTCTTGAATGGGGTTTTTAATTTGTTGTGTTGTACGAATTTGCCCACTAGCTCCAATAGTTCTTTTCTTGATAATCCAAACCCCCATTTCTCTAGCACTTTTATGTATGTAGCCAGTTGCTTCTCGGTTTCTGCCGGAAGTGCCGTATTGCGTCCTTTCCCTTTCTTTACTGCTCCTCTACTTCCTTTGAGACGACTATATATTGTGGTGTACGGAACATTATGCACAACCGCTGCCTTATAAGTGGTCATGTGACCACTCCTTACATCGTGGAGGGCACTTATCAATTTATTTGCTTCATATTGTTGGACCTGACCCTTTTTTATGTAAGTTCGAACCATCTTATGAAACAAAAAAAAACAATTACTTTATGTAAAACCATAAAAGCATTTCTTATTTGCAATTTGGGGTAAATGTAATATAAATGCTACATTTACCCCAAGTTTTTTTTTGCATTTTCCCCAGCTAAAAATTTTACCGAGGCAAATGTAACACACAAAAAAACAGCCACAATGTTTGTAGTACGAGAAAAGCAGATATTTTCAGCAAAACGCTTTGTATACCACACCATATAAACAAATAATTACCTTTATATTACGGGTCCTTCCCAAAAACAATAATTTCTTTAGCGAACCGCACCAATTATATTGCCACTCCACTTAAAAGGCTGCAACTTGTTTGAATGACTAAATGATACTGCGTGGTAGCTGGCGGGATTTCTGTATTTAGGTATGCAACCAAATATACCAGCGTACGTTTTGATATGTTTGCTTCTACTTACTACTCCAAGTAAGAATTTTATCTCGATATGTGACATTTACCCCAATCTTACAATTACCCCACTTTACCTTAATTAAAAATAAACAAAATTTCATACATTAACGTTTCGGTAATCACAGCGTTCTTATAATAAAGTTCAAAAATACCACCATTCATCTCTAAACATTTTCTGCTTCGTCTACAAAGGGCGCCTGCTGCTCTCTGCTGTCTTTGTTTAAGATCGGCTGCAGCATTTCTAATACGTTGAATTAGTGCATCCCGAGTGTCCACTTTTACTTTGTACACTTCATCTTTGAACCAACCCTGTAAACATTAATCTAGTGCTGTGATGTCTGGAGATCTTGGAGGCCAACTAATAGGGCCACCGCGACCAACCCAACACCCTGGAAACCTTTCGTCCAAATGTTGGTTGACCTGACGAGCGCAATGCGCAGGAGCTCCATCGTGCTGGTAGTACATTTCCATTCTGATGTTTAAAGGAGCATTTTGTAACACTTTCATCGACAAACTCAAAAATTAACGTTAAATCACTGTCACAATACACTGATACATTATTAGAACAACAAAGCTATTAAATGTTTTTGATCCTCGAACATGGCATACTAGATAAACGTTTTTAATTACAGGCGCCCTTCGTAGACGAAGCAGAAAATGTTTAGAGGCGAATGACAGTATTTTTGAACATTTATTATAAGAACGCTATGATTATCAAAACGTTAATGTATGAACTTTTGTTTATTTTTAATTAGGCTCTAAATTGAAAACAAATAAAAATCGGATAACAACATTTGAGTTTTTTTACATTATTTTCACGTGTACAATACACTCCTGGAGTTTGGTCCGTTCCTCCCGACTATATATACATATATAACAGTAATGAGTGGAAGAAGCAAACAAATTAATTCACATGTTATGGAAAGACCGTACATGTAGTTAACAAAATGAACGCAAAAATTCGATTTTAATTAGATGTTAAAAATATTTTTTATGTACAATGTGAAAAACCTGCCTACTAAACTTTAAATCATAAATGTCCAACTCTTTCTTTCACATGTGAATTAATTTCTTTACCATCTACTTCCACCCCCCATTACTGTTATACAGATTGTCTCGATTTTTTTTGAAACATAGCAATGAGTGCAACAAGGACAGACCGTAGGAGATGAAAGGTGGGGAATTTAAGTATCTATGGTTATTATGAAAATCAATTTAACATATTTGACATAATAAATGTAATTGTATGTGACATGCATGTCAATAATAATTAAAATCAGTACAAAATAATAAAGAATAGTATTATCAAAGCAAATAAAGAATTTCATACAAAATTAACGAAATTATTAACAAAATGAAAACTATATTAAATGTTCAAATAAACCCCCTTGCTCAGCTAAACAGTATCCCATCCGGTTGTAAAAAATTCGCCGTGTTTTATTTAACATTGCAGGAGTAATGGTTATAAAAGCATCAACAATTTTTTGACGCAATTCATTTAGATTGTTGGCCCTCTCGCTGTTGTAAACTATTTCTTTTATGTACCCCCATACAAAGAAATCAAGTAAAGCTAAGTCGGGCGATCTCGGTGGGTTAAAATTGTTCCCCGTGTGCTAATCAAACGATTAGGAAAGATATTATTCAGATATCCTTGCACCACAGCAGTGTTATGCGCCGGACAGCCATCTTGCTGATACCAAATTTGTTGAAAATCAACAGGAACTTGTTGTAACGCAGGTATTATTTGGTTTTGCAATATAATCAAATATTTATCTCCGTTCAAATTCCCTTCAATGAAAAACGGCCCAATAACGCCGTCATTTAAAATCCCAGCCCAAACATTCAGCTTCTGAGGATACTGAGTCCTGTAATCCATTCGAATATGTGGATTTTTACGGGACCAAAATCTAACGGCGGACGGATTATGTCTACCAAGTAATGGAAATGAGGATTCGTCTGTAAAACAGATCATTGAAATAAAATGATCGTCATTATTTGCCCGTTCCATAATATCTTCGCAGAACTCCATTCTTCTTACTTTATCTTCTGGAAAGATTTGCTGACTGGTAGCTATTTTATAAGAATGATATCCTTCTCTTTGTAAAGTTCTTTGAACGGTGTCCTTATTGGTACCTATTTCTTCAGCTATTTGTCGGCAAGATTTAGAAGAATCTAGCTCTACACTTGCACAAACCAACAACTTACGTTCTTCCTTTTCAGCATTGATGCGGTTGCCATTGGTTGGATGACATTTTCTACACTTTGCAATACATCCACTTTCTTCAAAATGTTTCACAGTCTTCGACACTGTTGATGGAGATGGAATAGGACGATTTTCAAATGCATTTACAAATAAATTAATTGTGTCGATAATTGAGTTACCGGCATAAACCCACTTAATTATTTGTATTTTTTTCTTCTAGTGTGTAAGTCATTTTAATAATTTCATTTTACTACAAATTATTTGGAAATTAAATGTAATATGACAAATAGACCAAAATGACATTAAATTAAATTTAATACGGTCAAGGCATACTATTTGTTGGTGTCCATGGATACTTATTTTCCCTTCCCCAAACCCTATATATCATTTCTCTATCTTTTATCCCACCTCCTTGTTGCACTCATGTATTTCCTATGTTTCCAAAAAAAACAGAGACGATCTGTATATATCTATATATGTCGTCGAAAATTTATCAGAACTGTTTCAGGTATAGAGTTTTAAGAATATTTATGCGAAATGTATGTTATTGCCTAATTATAACCAGAACTCTTGGACGTCATTGCCCTTGATCCACACTATGTAGCTTTTCTTATCTTGTATTGCTTGCAATCCTTCTCAAAATTTTATATTGTCAATGAAATACTTTTTTTAGTTTTTGAAAATAGATAATTTACACCAGCTTTGTGTAAATATTCTTAAAACTCCATACCTGAAACAGTTCTGATAAATTTTCGACGACATATATAGATAAATGAGATGACTCAAATGGATATGTATACAAAGGCAAATATGAAAGAAATTGTTTGCCAATTATAAAAATGCTTTTATCTGACATAACTGCAATATTGTGTATTTCAACAACTATGCTATTATCAAGGAATCAAGGCAATATGAATCAGGTTTGGAATATGAATTAATTGTTAAGATAAAGTCCTTACATATTAACTTTTTAAATTGCAAATAATTATTACTGTAACCAATATTGAAAGAGGGTCCAAGACAGTGTTGATATTTGTAGGATATGCACCTTGCATTTTGCAATGAATCATTTTTATTCGGTAAAAATTGAATTTCTTTAATACGTCGGTAGATTTGCTGGAGAGGCTTATTTGGGGATTTAACTAAAACCTTCAACTGTCCAAGAAAGTTTTCAAATGGGAAGGCCGACAATTCGTCCTAAGGTCCGTAGAAGTCAACATCGGAAGTCAAATGTGTCAATAAATGAACATTATAAATTAAAAATTCTGAGCCATATATTTTCTCGCTATATTTAACAAATATGGTTAACATTTTACTTATAAGTTGAGTACCAAAATTACCAATGTGTTTCCTAGAAATTAGTATGGAGATACTACAATGCAGTAATAAGAAATGTTCATAAATTGCTGAGTCTGTAAACTTTTTGAGTAAAATAGGGCCTACATAAAGTAAAAAAGTGCGAAATTCTATGGCCTTCCATCTTGCCAACTCATTCAATGAACGAGGTTTTCTGTTTATTTCTACTGGAACATGATTTTTAATCAAAACTATATGCGCACCCAGTAAATCTACAGTTTTATGAGGAAGCCTTATATGTAAACGGCCGTGAACCCAACAATTTAATAGTTTTCACATAACCCCTAAACATACATTGTGCATGTAGTCTATCGGAAAATGGGTTACCAAACCAATGCTAAGTTTGGTTAAAGGCGAAACAGATACATGGTGCCTTTTATCAGTTTGCATTAAAAATTACGTATCTGATCTTTTTGAAGCAGCACATCCCCTCAAAACTACTCTGCCCAATATATATATTCACCACGTTCGGTACACTTTCCACAAGAAGGGGTACTCTTCTTGTGAAGAAAAGTACCCCATATATGTTTTGATACATTTCAGATAAGCTCTAGCAGGTGGATCACACACAAAACTATGAATGTCAATGGAATAGTGTTTTTTGAATAATAAAAACTGTTACTCTGTACATCAGTAAGTTCATTTACAAACTCTTGTAAAAAATCTTCCAATGGTAACGGTTTTGATGTCCCGCAAAAGATACCGATAACAAATGGTTCACAACTAGCATTTTGTACAAGACCTAAGATGGGCCATAACTGTATACTATTACTATGGAATAATGGCAGACCGTCAATGTTAAAACAATTTTTATAACGCAACCGGTAGAACAAACATTGTAGGACACAAATTGATGAAGACCATTAATCAAACCAATATGACAGTACTCCCCAGTCTGCAACTTTTTAGGAACCATATTTACTGGAGTTCGCAAATATTATCTGTGGGAAAACCAGCTGGTTTATTTTCAAAATTGACATTTTGTACTAATTCTATCTTGGCCCTTGCAACCCTTCTGTACATTTGTCGTTTATTAACGAAAGTTTTTCGTTTTTTAAACATTTTTGGAAGAAAAATACAATATCAAAACTCACTACTTTCAATTGCTTTTTACTCGTTGAGGAGCATGTTTCAACCACACCTTGATACTATCCTTAACTTCCTTGTCTGTTGCTTGTGGTGATGTATGTTTTACTGCATCTTTAAACAAAATATAAATAATTACACTTACATTTCCTTGTTATTTTGTAACTTACTAACTACTGGTGTTTTTGTCAATAAATCCTTAAAAGATTTTTTTGTTGCCTTTTTCCACAAAAGCTGTGTAAGTGCAAGTGTATCAGTAATTAAGGTTTTCAGAATTTTATTTGTTTTCGGAACAATGTCGTGTCCGCCCAGTATAGATAAGTATGCAGTCTGCAATAATTAACATGAGACTATTCACTACAATTTTATATTTATATGTACTGACCAAAGCTGATAAATGTTGTACGTCTTTCAGGTACACTTCCAAATTGTTCAAATTCTCTTGAAAAGTAATTGGTAATGTACAAGGCATGTCGTTGTTCAAAAAATCTAGATTAGGTACTTGGGTACTCTCTTTTCAAATATGTCAGTATTTGAGAGTTTTGCTCTTTTATTTGCAGTAACAATGTCCACAGTTTTTCATTGGCTACTAAAATTATAAAATTGCTAAAAGTTAGTCATTTCTTAGCCAACTCCAATAGGAAAACATTAATTTACCTGATGGCGTTGCACCATGGTTATCATCATTTACAAGGGTTTTATTTGATAAATTACTCCAGCTGCTGCAGGAACTAATGCTTCCTATTGGAGTTTGGGCAGTTTCGGATGTAAATTGTTGGCCTTGATCTGAAATTAAAATACAATTTTAATGGGTAGGTGTAATAAGTAATAACATAATTTATTCAAATATGAAAAATTATAAATTTAAAAGCGTTGAAATTATTTATCAGATAGTAAAATACCTTGGCTCTCAAGAACTTTGCCTGTGGCAGATCCTAACAATGTTGGCAAGGTCCGCACATTAGGTGGTCTTGGAAATCTTTCTAGGTGCCTATCTACAATTATTTCGGGGCTTACGGTAGCACTGGCTTGGTGGTCTTCAACACCAGCTTCATCATCATCGCTATACAGCTGAAGCCGGCGGCTTGGAATTCTCTTTCGCTTTTTAGTTAAGATGTTATCTGAATCGGATAAATTATCCGTTTGGATATCAGATGTTTCTTCCAGTTTTTTAATTTTTTTATTACCCAAATCGAGGTCGTCTGTAATAACATCAAAAATTAGGAAACAAATGATTTAAAAAGTTGTTTCAAGTCACTTTTACTATTCTTCGATTCAAAAACTTACCTGTTTCGAAAACGCGGCGTTTTACTTTATACACCTTCCAAGATTCTTCTTGGGGGGCTTCGTCGATTTCGAAGGCTTTATTAAAACGGTGTTGACTTTTATAGGGCAGCCATAATGCCTCTGTTTTTAATGGCGTGAACCACGAGGTTCTTATAACCAAACCGCCGTTGTTTTCGAATTCGACCCCTACGAATGCCATGCCACTTCCACCGACTTTCACCTTTAGTGCTAGGTTATCTTATGCTATGACTACAGATTTTAAATATCTCCGCAGGCGCAGACTCTTCAAGGTCTTCAAACTGGAGGGGTCAAACGCCATTGGTTAAATGGTGAATGCGGTTTGAAAAGCTGACTATTTCAAAATTGCGCGCCATTGAACTTTGTTCTTATTGAACTTTAAAAATGCCAATCACTACGCTCGATGTCTATCGTTTGATTTCTTAATAATTTATTAGTCAATATATCAACTATAACTAGTTTTATTTTACAATACTGTTATTATCTTTAAAACCTAGCAAACCTTACATAGTAAACAAACAAAACAAATCCTTTCTTATAAAATCATTAATTATAATTTATTAATAAAACTAACAACATCCATATCAAATGAATAATATAAAATCTACGCTACCACCCTGACCAACATAAGACGACTAAATTACGTCATTAAAAATGTCGTGAAAAATGCGTCGCATTTGTGACGTCATAATAACGTCGATCATTCGTCTACGACGTCGCCGACGAATGATCACCTTAATTAGACGTGAAAATGACGTGATCATGTTAACCTGGGATGGCGCGTTTTTTCAGCTGCTTTTCACTTCCGGTCTACGTGTCCTGTCTCTTGTGGTTAGAGTCGATTTCCTGTGTAGGATTCCAATCCAGGAAATGAATTTTCCGTTAAACCTCAAATTGAATGAATTTTCCAATTTCGTCCGTTATACCGCAAATTTTCTTCCTGAAAATACCAGGTCATTTTCCAATCCAGGAAATGGATTCCAGTCCAAGATGACCATTTCGGCCAATGAACATATGGCATAAACATTTTTAGGGGTATAAATGTAGTGCCAGTGGGACATGATTTTCAGTTTCTTTCGAGGTCTATAGAGCAGAGCAGTAACAAGAGTAAGTAGGTAGATATAATAATTTGTAATTTGTTCTAATATTCGCTTATACTTGTATTATATTGGCAAATCCCCCCCAATAAAAGACTCCGTCAAAATGATATGCCTACTCTGAATGAAGACCAGCAGATTGATCGTGCAGATGCCCTAAAAGCAGAACATTTCCTCATTAATGAGCCTTCATGTTGATTAAATAAATCGCTAACCAAATACGTCGCCGTGGGCTATAGTGCTACTCGAGGGTGGATTCCTACAGTCAAAATAGCGACTCCAAAACAAACCGGGGTCACATTTTCCAAAAAGGATTTACATTTCTCCAAGACCACGTATGCGCGTATTTTGTTAGACGTGAATGCCCGACCTTCAACACAAGATATTGAAATTTTCTGCTACAGTTATAACGAGACGCGTGTGATAAAAATTGCAAATCGTCATTTTAAGGTAGTGCTAGGTGAAAAGTCTGTTTTAGAATTTCAGAATTTTGCCTCTGTAATAAATTATCGTTTAAAAAATCTAAATTCCTATGAGTTTGCGCAATACTATTATGTTGTGTTAACTTCTGCAATTAAATTAACAGGCGATGTATTTGAAAACTTGAACTATTTAGTCGCTCCGCCCATTGAAAATACTTTCAGTGTCGTTGCGTCAACAAAATTGTATCTCGAGATAGTTAATAGGGACTTGGAATGTTTACCAAACATTTAAATAACCTGAGGGTATTTATAATAAACATCCCTAAAATGCGTAAAAAAGATGCATTAAAAGTATTTAACGTAATTAAACGCAGGCATGAAAAAATTAAATATGAAGTAGAACTTGGCTATGTAATCTTTAAATTAAGTTTACTTAAGATAGAATAATTTGTGTAATTGTGCAATAAAAAATATTTTAAGGTATAGTGTCTTTTATTTAAAAATGAAGTTATGCTGATTAGGACATCCTTCTTAAATTCGAGTGAAAGTGATTCTTTATCTTAGCAAACAAAATTCAGCGGCTAGTATGAGGTTATTGTAGGTAGCCCAAATTTAACTTCCTTCCTTAAATTCTGCTAATATGAGATTATTGTAGGTAACACCAATTTAACTTGCTTCCTAAAATTCTGCTAGTATGAGATAATCAGATGTAAAACATTTGTACTTCCTTCCTGCGAAAATTAGACTGCTAGTATGAGACCATATGGGCTGATCCTGCACGACTATAAAAACATCACCTTTGATTGCGGATTCTTTATATAAAATGACTGAAGTAGAATTACTGATCGTATTAGATGTTGACGACGCCACAAAGTTAAAATTTAAACAGCATAAACGGCACTCGTACAACTCCAAGCGTAAACAATTGTCTATTTATTATATATATAATCACAGCCAGCACCACCAAGCCGTAGACGTTAAAGAGTGGATTTTTACTGACGGCGATTTAGTGCAATTTAAAGTATTCGATAAAAAACCAACAAATTCACCGCTGCAGTTAATTTTTCACGCCAACCGAGTTCGACTGTCTGGATTGTTGACTTTTTGCGCAATCGTGCCACTAAGTCATGTTCTCGGCTTTGCAGCAGGCTATCGCAGAGATATCTTCAACATTAGGCAGGAGTTAATTTTGATCCGCTCGAAATCAGATGTAGACTGTAACTCGGGCCGTACAGATATTAAAATAACGATTACAGAAATTCAGTGGAAAGTTCCTCACATTACGCCTAGTGATGTCGCTAAATTGGACATATATTATTGTATCCACCCATAAGGACACATTTAGATAACTAATGACGGAAACACCCTAATGTAAGATTTATTGTCCATTAAGATAATGTTTTTGTATTGTTGTATCCACACATTAGGCCACATTTAGATAATTAATGATAAAAAACACCCTAATGAAAGATTTATGGTCCATTAAAATAAAGTTTATGTATAAAAGGCTCACAGAAGCATTCAGATTTACCATCGTTAGAGGTAACATGTGCTCGCAGTAATATTTTCAATAAATTAATCTTCATTATTTTATTGTTTTATTACTAATAATAATTAGTGTGGCAGTATATCTGCATCTGAGCAGATTCTAATTATTAGTGTGGCAGTTTACCTGCATCCTCGAAGATTCTAATTATTGCTAATTCAATTGGTCAAGTGTGTAACGTTGCGCCTTCGTGCTCATACGGGGCGCGAACGCTCCAAGAGTTTATAACCTAGGTAGTCTCTTGAGTTGTCCAGAATTCAATTATACGTGCTTGGGAAAAATAAATTTATTAAATCTTACTTCACCGTATATACAAAATATTTGTAAACTAAATAAAAATAAATTCTAATTAATTAACAAATAAAAATAAATTCTTGATACGCCACTGGTTTCTTGGTCGGCTGGATGTCTCTTAAGGGGCAGTGCGCCGATTGTGAACGGTCTGTGGTAGGCGTATCTGGGCCACGGGCTACAAGATGTCTGCCGTTGTAGCTGGTGCTAATTGCAATATAAATAAACCAATTAGTTATTATTTGCTGTCGCAAAGAAGGACATTTCCTTGCAATCGGATAAACGGTACTCGGGATTCGTGATAGTGAATGATACACTTTCCAGTTTAATAAGGTGGGCTTTAATGAAACCAACAGTGACAGTCTTTGTGCTGAAATTCACCGGTGTTTCGATCGATGCAAATAGCTTATAGAATAAACAATCTGTGTGAATTGAATAGCGAACTTTACTGTAATCAATCTTCAAACAGGAGAGTTTTAAGTAAATCAGTTTTCCTGGAAGTTAAAATTCAACCTACGCGGTTTTCAACAGTGCAGTATGGTATAAATAATTCAACCTAGCTTTGCTTAAATACTCCTATCGGATTCTGACTTTTACAGTGAAAATATCGGGCACATGGAAAATGCACTCTAATTAGTGGGCTAAAATTCTCCAGCCTCTCTAAAGAGAATGGGGTTACTTCCCCTACAAATTTCCACAAAATTACTCTGCGACAGAATTTGTAGATCGCCTTGAACTGTTCAAAATGCTCCAAATCAATTCAAATCTTCTAACGGGACTTTTTGACGTTTAGTGAAATTTCTCCACAAATTACGACAAACCTTGTACAGGGTGTTCAAATACTAACAACAGGTTTTATTAAAGTTACAGAATTATTTATTGATTTCAACCGTTTCAAACACCGCCACGAGATCAATAAAAATGTCTGTCACAAGGAAAACGGACTACTGGGCACTCAAATGAACAACCAAAGCAAGTTAAATATTTATATCTACTAACTTTGCTGTCAAAAATGCCCTGTAAATCCAACGATTTCGAACGGCGGTATAATTTAACAAATTACCCCAACCGCTATCTACGGTCGACGGACACTAGCTCGCTCAGCTTCGGACTCGGTAACTGGAAAATCTAAATTATTAAACTCGTTAATACAACAGGAAAAATACTGGAAAATTATTAATTCACTTTCGGGTAAGTATTTAGGTAAGTAAGGAATTATTAAACGGATTTTACTAGACTGGTTAATTTCAGGAACGGATTTTCAACACTAGGATCTTTTAAGAATACTCTTAAAAGAAGGCTGAGGAATATTTTCTGACTTTTGATGAAATCAAGAGCCCGGAAATAAAGTTATTTTAAATGGCCGCGCTCGTGGTTTTATACTGGCCAATTCTCGATTTCCGTCATGCGCGCTCCCCCCTTTGGTGTAGAGAGGGACGCGTTTGTTCCGGAACATTCCGCGTCACGGCTGTCGCAGATGTTTGTTGTTGGTCTCTTATCTTCAAAATGTTAAAGCTTCGTGAAGTTGGTAATTAAACACCAAATTATGCACTTGTCACCATTTTGTCCCGTTACAAGTGTGGCAGTGTACCTGCATCCTCGTTGACGATTCTTGCCAATTGTAACTAAAACATTGGTCATAGTGTGACAGTTTATCTGTACTTGTTTTAAACACCAAGTTTTGTGCCATTGTTGAGTCCGGAGCTCTCTCTAAGAAAAGCTGCCCTGGTGTCAGAAACCCTTTTAAAAAAGCCAGTTGGTACGAACGGGTATCCAACAAAACTGGTATCAGAAGTGGGATACACGGCTACTGCGTTCCTCAACGGCAACCCAACCAAAGTAGAGTGTAGCAACACCTAACTGTGCGACCCAGTCCCTACGTCAACGGCATCCTCTCCGCCAACGAAGACAACGTCTTCCAGATCCTGGATCGTCTACAAGCAGACAGACGCTGTAACCGAGTTGGACAGTCCCCAGTGGACAACTTTCCCCAGCGGAAACCAGTTCCTAGTGAACACTAAATTCAAGTAAGTCGTTCTCGTAGTAGTAGTAACGATGCTGTTACCAAAGAGGAAAACAAGTCCTCACTTTCGGAATCCACATCCGAACAATTCTTAACACATCAAAATATTGTTATGGAAGATTTAGACAAACTTCCCTTACCATTATTATTCAAATTTATTAAACCATTTAGTGGTGATAGGAGAGAATTAACTACCTTTATTCAGAATTGCAACAGTGCATTTTCATTGGCACAGCCCAATCAAATCTCTCACTTATTTTTATACGTAGTTTCTCAATTATCAAGTAACATTGTAAATGAAATTAACTTATCAGCCGTTCGTTCATGGTATCAACTTAAACAAAAATTAAGAACCTATTATAGTCAGGTTAGGGACCTCACACAATTACATGAAGAATTGGAAACAATCAGGCAAAATCAAAACGAAACTATTACCCAATTCTACAAACGTTCAGAACACCTCAAGAACGAATGCATTACTGCCGAAACGAATGAGTGTATGGTTGACGGCGAACTCGCGGATTACAGAAATCCATTGAACGCACTGCCCTCAGACGTTTTATTTTACATTGCAGACCTGACATTTCACAAATGTTAAGAGCACGAAACATTAAAATACTCAATGAAGCCTTTTCAATTGCACTTTAAGGAGAGAAAATTCTAACTTATACAAAAACTCACACGTCACAACAGTACTAATTCACAATACTGTTCTTATTGCAAAAGAAATAATCATTCGACTCAAAATTGTCGCAGAAAACTACAATTGAACTCTCAACGCCCTATTAGCACTCCTTCCACTTTAACATATGACCCCTCAAAAACCTGTAATTATTATAAAAATAAGGTCACTTAATTCAAGAATGTCGTAAGAAACAATTCATAGAACAATTCAGGGATTAAAATAAACCTAATTTTTATACCCAAAATACCAACAACCCTCGTGTGAATCATTTAAACTTGAACGATCCATTGGACTCTCAAATTCAACAGACATTCACTTCCGAATAGGTACTATTCACAACTCTTGCACAGATCAACGCACTCTTAAATTCTCGTCAACAAACTCTAATAAACCTCTGATATTCTTAATTGACACTGGTGCGTCTGTATCATTAATTAAACACGATTCATTAAATCCAAAGAATACAAAATTAAACAAGGAAAATATTGTCAGCATCTCGGGAATTAATCCGAATATGCCAATCACAACTCTAGGCTCTGCCTTAATCCATCTCAAAATTAACAATCTTGAAATTACCCCTCGCATACATATAATTAATTCAGCCAAAATCTCAACTCCTTTCGATGAAATCTTAGGAGATGACTTTCCAAAATCAAGAAGCTGAAATTAATTAACTACAATAATAAAACTGTAAGGATTTCCGATACACTATTGCTCTTTAATGACAATTTTATTCAAAAGAATCTAAATTCAGAAATTATCTTACCACCAAGGAATGAGTCGATTTGAGTTACAAACAAAATTGAAGAAGGAATAATACAATCAAAACAAATAAAGGAAAATGTACTACTCCCAAACGCTCTTCTTACAGTCAACAATGACAATTTAGCTAGTTGTACAATCATAAATGCAAACGACACTGAAATAAAATTGCCACGTCCAATCGTTCAACTAGAATCACATAACATTCAAGAAATTACAATACATCATCAAAACCAAGCTAACAGATCCATTTTCTTAAAATCTAATATTAGGTCCAATCATTTAAACAAGAAAAAAGAAGAAAGCATTCTTCAAATTTGCCAAGAATTTTCGGATATATTCTTTTTACCAGGAGACAAACTCACATATACCGATTTAACAGTTCACGAAATTCCTACTACTACTACACAGACCCCAATTGTTTCTAAACATTACAGATATCCTAAAATTCATGAAGAAGTAATTAAAAAACAAATAGACAATATGTTAGATCAAGGCATAATTCAAAATTCAACATCACCTTGGTCTTCCCCTGTTTGGGTAGTCCCTAAAAAACTTGACGCTTCGGGCCAGAAAAAATGGCATGTCGTAGTCGATTACAGACGATTAAATGACGTCACACCAAGTGATGCATACCCTCTCCCAAATATAGAGGACATTCTCGGCCAATTAGGTCAAGCCAAGTATTTTACCACCCTCGATTTAGCTTCAGGCTTCCACCAAATAAAAATGAATGAAGAAGATAAACCTAAAACTGCATTTTCCACACCTCAAGGTCACTATCAATACGAAAGAATGCCCTTTGGTCTTAAAAATGCTCCTTCGACTTTCCCAAGACTTACGAGCAATGTTCTAAGCGGAATCAGAAGAATCAATAGTTTTGTATATTTAGATGATATCGTTATGTTTGGTAATTCATTAAAACATCACAACAATAATATTCACGATGTTTTCCACCGCATAAGGCAACATAACTTAAAATTACAACCAGACAAATGCGAATTTCTTCGCAAAGAAATCGCTTATTTAGGACATGTAATCACGGAACATGGCGTAAAGCCTAACCTAGACAAAATTAAATGCATTACTGAAATAAAATTTCCCAAATGCCCTAAAGACATAAAATCATTTTTAGGACTTATAGGATACTACAGGAAATTCGTCCCCAATTTCTCCAAAATTTCTAAACCTCTTACAAACTTATTGAAAAAAGGCGCCAAATTTGAATGGAACTCTCATTGCGAAAACGCATTCGAAACATTAAGAACCTCACTAATTCACGAACCCATACTACAATATCCCGATTGTACAAAACCCTTTGTTTTAACCACCGATGCATCCAACG
>JABXWE010024678.1:0-20850 GCA_014611495.1 Limonius californicus | reverse complement strand
ACATTTGACAACAGTGCAAGGCCATGGTATTGTGATGAAAAGTAGAAAATTTGTTTTTCGACATTTGTCAAAATCTAATCATGTAATGTCGGCCTACTAATTAAATTCTCCATAAATGCAAAGACATCGTCAACGTTGCCAAGTATAATATTCTTTAAGTGTCTCGTGCGAGGAAACTAAGCACTACAGGAAGTTCGTGTTAGTGTTTTCGAGGACTGTATTTCTTACAGAAGAGTGCTACCTGAAGCTTTTAAGGTATTTAAAGGACACCCTGTATGTCGTTCATTTTGAACAATTTCTTTGTCAATCCTTGGACTGCACCGTAATTTAAAATAACGCAATAATCAAAAATTCTAGATAAACCGTCCCCTCCACAAGGACCCATGCTCATTGAAGATATTGAAAAACAATCAGCTACTATTTCCTGGCACCCTCCATTAGACGACGGTGGTCTGGAAATTACCAAATATCTAATTGAAAAATATGAAATATCAAGTATGACATGGACAAGAGTTGCTGATGTTGAGAAGACCGTTACATCTTACACGGTCCAAGATTTACAGACCAACGCAGAGTACATGTTTAGAGTTTATGCTCAAAATCCCATTGGAAAATCAGAACCTCTTGAAAGTGAAACTGTGTCGATTAAATCTACCTTTAGTAAGTTAACAGTAACACTGTTTTCCAACAATTCCACTACCAATTTTTAATTGTAGAAGTACCTTCTCCACCACGGGCTCCTCTAGAAGTTATGGGTATGACTGCGACTTCCTTTACAATCAAATGGCAACCATCCGCATCAGACGGTGGAAGCGAAATATTAGAATACATCGTAGAAATGAGAGAGGCGAACAGAAGAGTTTTCAGAAAGTTGGGCTCCACAAAAGGTTCAATTACTAACTATTCAGTCAACTATCTTGAAAAGGACCAAGGATACAACTTCAAGATAACCGCACGTAATGCAGTGGGTCTCAGTGAACCATTCCTTCCAGATGACACTATAGTCGCTGGAGCCAGAATCAGTAAGTCAATGTTTTCGTACAGTCACTTGGTAGTCATGCTTAGCTTATGCTTTTCTTACAACTCGCTTTATGCTTAATGCTTTAGGGATCAAATATGAGTTCGCAATAAATGACGATACTTTGTATTGCCTTTTGGGCATCTTTCCACCTGCTAAACGCCATGCCCCTAGTAAGTATGATTATACTAACAGTTATTACAACCTATTTTATTCCTTTCTGCTTCTACTAATGCGTATCCTCAATTATAATACATTATAACCTTCAAACTCATAGCGTTTAACAAATTCTAGAAGCCTGTTTATTTCTAACAGAAACATATTTTAACCTGCTCTGTCTACAATACAATTTTTACAGCTCCTCCATCATGTCCCTTGAACTTAAGAGTAACAGAAACCACAAGTAGAAGTGCTTCAATTGTTTGGGAAACTCCCGAAAGCACAGGTGGTGCAGACATTTCAGGCTATGTCATCGAGAAGAAACTCGAATATATGCCTACATGGGAAAAGGTAGCCACGTTGGATGCCTTCACTCTTCAATACACATTCGAAAACCTCAAAGAAAGGAGCGAGTACGTCTTCAGAGTATTTGCAGAAAACTCCGTAGGTCTTAGTCCACCTGCCACAACTAACACAGTTCATTTAAGAAGACATGCAAGTGAGTATCTGAATATAGAATCGTATTTCCAGGAAACACTAAATCACAATTTTGCAGCTGTACCATCACCACCTACGGCTCCTCTAGAAATTCGAACAATAGGTCCAAACGCCATTGTAATAGCATGGGGCATCCCCGAAAGCGATGGTGGTGCTCCTCTAGAAGGCTACAACATTGCTATTCGCGACACTAAGAAAACCATGTGGATGGAAGTCGGCAGGGTTGCTGTGCCCATACAGAAGTTCACTATTCGTGATCTCCAAGAAGGCAACGAATATTTGATCAGAATATTTGCTAGAAATGAAATTGGCCTCAGCGATCCCCTGGAATCTGACGAACCGTTCAAGGTCTTACCATCCACAGGTAAGTGTTCGAAAACATTGAAACAATTGTTTGTTATGAAAGTTAAATAGGATTAGCTTTGAGCTTTATATGTACAGAATGTAGTACAATTTTTTGTTTTTTAGACGCAGATGCTGAAGAGTTCAAAGAAGTAACAGATGGTGAACCGACGTCCTATAGTACTCAGACCACAACATCATGGTTGAGAGATAACAGTATGGATGCGGACATCTACACGTACTCCAGAGGAAGACTCCTGCAGAGGAACGAGTACTTCTTTAAGATCTGGTGTTATGCAGATGAGCTCTTCAAATAAATTAACATTCTTCAAATTTAGTAGATAGATAATTAGAAAGGACTGACCAATTTTGACAAAGACTTTGACATTTAGATTATTAAGTTAAAAGTAAGATGTATATAATTATTTCCGGACAAAGTTTAGATTTGATTCTGAATTAGATTTTATAACTGACTTTGACAAGACACGCTAAAGGCTATGATCAAAATTAGCCGATTACTTAAACAAGTGAATTGAAACATTAAACCCTGGAAAATATAAAACTAAATTTATTTTGGAAAATTTGTTTTATACTTCCCTAAATTTATTTTTGTTGCGAATTGCGAAGCGAGCGTTTTTAATGTTTCAATTTTGCTTTTATAAATATGTAGTCTCATACCGTTTGTACTATATTCTGACTTTTATGAGTATGTTAAATACTGTGATAGATGAATAATGAATCTGACTTCTCTAATTTGAGTTGAATGCATAAGAATGCGATTATCGAATATGTTGTATATAAAAATTACATGCATACCTAATTACGAGTTTTTTGCTTGAGCTATTTACATAACTGTGTATACGAATTTTTTCTCTTCAAAGTTTTATATTGTTTTGTTAAACTTTTATGCGATGCTTCCATATTTAAAAATCTTGTTGAATTATTTACTCTTATGTTTCACAAATTTTCAAGTCAGGGAGAAAATATAGGTGCATATATTTATTAACATCAAACGTGACTGAAAATTTGTTAACCGTAAGACCGACTTTGTATTTTATCCTGTTAATCAATAAAACATATTAAATTATAATTCTGCGAATATTTTTAACCAGGATTTTACCTGATCAACTAAATCCACCATTGTGTATGTTTTATAATAAACGATTTTATCCCAACTTAAACATACAGTACAGCTTCGCTAATTCGCACATGCGTTAACTCTGATAATGCAAACATTCGGGCAGTTTTGTACCATTTAGCCCTATAAACCATACACATTTAGAAAGAGTACCAAAAATTCACCACAAAAAGCCATTCTTTTAATAAGATAACGCTCTCTCTCATCTATGCGGGGTGGAT
The DNA here is from genome assembly GCA_014611495.1 of Limonius californicus. Lineage (NCBI taxonomy): Eukaryota > Metazoa > Arthropoda > Insecta > Coleoptera > Elateridae > Limonius > Limonius californicus. The sequence goes on along the minus strand of JABXWE010024678.1, from coordinate 17,474 downwards.
TAATTTTAATTCAATCTTTCGAGATATGGTTTCACCGCCAGGGTCGGCGCTACCATTAAGGCAAACTAGGCAACTAAGGCGCAAGCCATAAGGGGGCGCAAAAATCCACCCACCTTTATAGAACGGCGCAGTAGATAATAATACGATTTTGTTTAATATACATAGAAATCGGAACACCAAGAAGGGGTAGGAATTTTTTAACAAACTTGGCAGAAAAGTTTAACTACTAAAAGGTAGCAATTGATTAAAATTTCATTCATATGGATCAAGTGATAATGGCTTATCTGACAGTTCTTTATTGTTTTCGCTTTTGATTGTTTGTTTTGAGGGTGTGATCATGCCTAGAGTGCGCCAACGTGGAAGTTACAGCCAATTAAGCGAATTCGACAGAAGTCGTATTGTTGGTTTGCGCAAAGGTGGTTTTTCGTTCAGAGAAATTGCAAATCGTCTGAATCGGAACCAATCCTCCATCATGCGCTGCTATCAGGCATGGACTAGGGAGGATCAGGAACGCGAAGAAGAGGAACCGGGAGGCGAAGAAGAACAAATGAGGTGCAGGACCGCTATCTGGCAACAAGAGACCGATTCTTCAGTACCATATCAATTGCTGATCAGTGGTTTGCTAACGAAGGTCGTCCTGTAACCGTTCGAACGGTTTACCACAGAATCAGAGCTTTCGGCTTGCAATCCTATCAGCCACATCTTGTGTTACCACTAACGGCACAACACCGACAACAACGTTTGGAGTGGTGTACGTTGAATTGAATTTTTCAGTTCGTCCCTAGTCGTAGGAGTATTTTTTAGAAAAACCCGTTTCTGTAGATAACTATAATAACAATGAATAAGATCGATTTTAACTTGTACATTCAAAAACATCTTAATCCATTACCAGTAATTATAATATTGTTGAGCCGGTCTCGGTGGTCTAGTGGTTAGCGCATTTGCCTTTAGATCCAAAGGACGCGGGGTCGAACCTGGCCGAGGTCGGCGAGATTATTCTAGCGACTGCACTGGAACCTAGAGTGGCATAGGGTGGTGTTCAGTGATGAATCCCAATTCAATGTGGGGATGCATTTGGCCATATGAGGGTCAGACGAATACGTGGGGAACGTCGCAATATTGAATTTTCTGTTGCGAGGCATGTGCACCAAACTGTGGGGATTATGCTATAACTTATGTGAGTAGGTCCCGTTTGTTATTCATCCGAGACAATATGAACGCCCGCCGAAATGTGGATGAGGTGGTAGAACCCCATATTCTTCCATTTCTTCAGCAGTTGGAAGACCTACTTTTCCAGCAGGATAATGCCCGTGACCATATTGCAAGACGTTCTATGGACCGATTTGCAGAGGATAATGTCAATATCTTGCCATGGCCACCCCGATCTCCCGATTTCTCGCCCATCGAGCATGTTTGGGACATTATGGGGAGAAGACTGAGGAACTTACGGCATCCTCCGCAAATGCTGCAAGCTCACCAGCACGAATTACAGATTATAGTTAAAGCTAACCAGCACACTCAAACTATTCTGGTCATGATAAGAGAGCATCGGGAAGATGCTGAGAACGTCACAGCTGACGTTTTGAAAGAAGCAGGCGGCATTGCCAAGTATTTGAACGTTGATATAACCGCCACTCACGTTACTAGCCGACAAATGCATAGAAGCAACTTCCAGCCGGAAATCCATCCGAATTTTGGAGAAGGTCTCTAAGAATCCCTTATTTGGATTCCGTCATATCATCTTAAGAAGTCAGATTTTCTGCAGACAAATTGCCTGCATTTTCATCGACATATTTCCATCCAAGTAACATGACAGATGTTTCATTGAAGGAATGGAATGAAAGTACTTCATCTTGTACAGCTTTTTACAATTTGGAAGGTATTGCAGGAGAAAGGGAAATGTGGTTCAAAATGTGGAATGAAGTAAAAGATGCGCCAGATATCATCAAGGTTTTAAAAAAGAGCAAATTGTTTTTTCCAACCATTAGAAAGGCGCTACTGATTTTGCTTTCACAGCCCTCCACAACAAGCACTATAGAACGATCATTCAGCTCCCTTCATCGAATTAAAACATAGCTTAGAAGCACTATTGGTGAAAATAGGTTAAATGGGTTAGCCATGATAAGCATTCATCGTCGATGGGTTTTCGCTTCAAAAATTAATTTTATTAATAAAGTGTTTTTCCGATGTAATTGTGTATGATTGCATGCCCCCTCAAGGACCCCTTCCCCCATGAAAGAAGTTGGATAAAAAAAGCCGCCCCCCTTCCGTTTTGCGCTGGATACGTCCTTGTTTACTAGATCTAGCATCGGGTCCTTTTAATAACACACACTGTATATTTTCTCCAGCTCAAGAATCATTTTGTGAATCAATGTATACTTCCTAATTTTTTAATTTTCTTGGTGTTAAAAGAACTAAACCGGGCAGATTGCACTCACTAACCTACAGCTTTGCTTTGCATCCAATGCCTATAATGGATAAACCTAATTAAAAAAAAATAAGCATGAAAACAATTTATTTCATAGAAAAAAAATTATTAATCGATAAAAAATGTAAATAATTGGTAGATTTATATTAGTCTGTATAATAATAACAAAATATGGCGCATGCTTCTAAAACAAAATGTAATAATACAATATAATAAAATAGGTCTAAATGTTTCGTTTAATACAGTAATTTTTAAAAGATTTCCTTTTATTAAAAGTAATAGAGTCCAAAATCCACATTTCTGTGACACACACAACATTCTCATATCTGACCCATTCACCCACAATAATACTAGCATTATATGCAATGTTTGTAAGAGTGCCTTTACAAAGCTGCACAAGTTCTTGCAAATCTGACCGCCTGGGAATCGAACTACGTGCAATGTAAATTGGCCCGCAATTTTCAAAAATGTCCATTGAATACATCGACCCAAATGCGCGCCGTTGTACACGACATTGCTAAAAAATGGACACCAGTAAAAATAACATAACTTTTGAGAGAGTAACTTACTTGTATCGCCGGAGAAAAATCAATTACCTCAAAGTCTTCTTCTGGAACCCACTTTCCAGCTTCCAATGATCTGAACAGCTAAATCAATAAACATTCAGACACAAAATTTTAGTTGAACTGCAAAAAATAAATACAGGGTGGTCCAACAGCAAGATTAAGCAAAATTTGGTGCTAACAAGAAAAATTTTAGAACATATTGTCAAGAAAGGTTGTGGAATACTGTACAAATGTGACAAGTTTATGGAAAAAAGAAGGCACCCGGAAAATTTTGCGATTTGCGGTCCGGATATGTTGTTGGTCTTGTCGAGGACAACAACTTTTCCCGTAACTCGCACCGTTCGGCCACTCGGGTCGTCCAAAGTCGAAACACGAATCGACGTTCAGCACGTGTCCACGTCATGGCAGCGGGTCGGTCGCGAGCTCAATCTGTTCGGATACGTACGGTGCATCGACGGCCGGTTCTAACATCCCCGAAGGGGGCGAGAAGGGCGCCAGCTAAGTTTTTATACAGATTTGTACGTGTTTTTCTCGACTTTTCGGCGCCCCCCACGACCTGTTCGGGGATGTTAGAACCGCCTTCGTCGGCCGTCGACGCGCTGTACTTATCCGAACAGATTGAGCTCGCGACCTACCCGCTGCGATGACGTGGACACGTGCTGAACATCGATTCGTGTTTCGATGTGATAATGTGTTCGTGTTATTTGTTTCTGGATGAATATTTTTTTATGAAACTCAAGGATCAGGCGCAGAAGTAAACTACCTTTCAAATGAGGTGTCACTCGACCCCCATTGCCATTTAAAAAATAGTTTAAGATGGCGCCCAGCCGCCATTTTGAAAGTTATAAAATTGAAATATTGGCCAAAAAGTAGTATTTATGTCCTTTTGTTTTCTAGTTTTATTAAATATTCAGCGGCATTTAATAAGTGGATTGTGAGCTTTATAAGATCATTTTTAACAGCTGCAACTTTTGTTTTTAAATTTTTATCAATTTTTAATTAAATACTTGTTGAAGTAACTCTCAAATATGCCCAATTTGAATTTAAAACGTAAGTTAGTACCATAGTTTTGAAGAAATGTTCATTAATTGATTTAACTTTAACTTACTGTAACTTTCTTATTATTGGGTTTTGCTCAAAATTTTATAAAGAAAAAAGCTTTATTTTGGTCCACTCTAGCTACACTTTCAGTCTCCTCCGTACATTTTGAACCACCCTGTATAAATACATTATTTTCTTTTATTTTCATTTAGTATTTGTATTTATCTGTTTCATACGCAATTTTAAAACATCTTATAGCTCTGAATAACTCTCTGCAATAATATATTAGGATATTTTCATTATTAATGTGCAATTTTGTACTGGCATTGCTGGAACACAGTTAAACTTACCCATTCTTGTTTAAGAATCCAACAGCCTCGAGCAAGAGCTTTCAAAAGGTTGATCGTTCTCTTCGATTCCCCAACAACCAGATGTGTGGTTTTGTCAGTGACCTCGTCTTCAACAAAGAAGGAACCTAATTTTCTGACAATCTGCATGAAAATTTGTACTTCAGGTTTATGCATGCGGGTGCAGACAATGCTAGTTCTCTTTTTCTTATTTCTTTGGGTTCCTCTTTTCTGAGATTTTGTTGGGGATGCTTGGACAAACTCACAAGTACTTCGTCTGTTTAATTCTGGTGCTATAAGCTCATCACTGTCACTATGACCATCGGAATTTTCTTTATAATTTTGCGATAGCCGCCGCGATCTTCTCGAGATTTTTACTGAGCGTTTACGTTCTGATTTACTTTCGGCTTCGGTATCAACTTTTCGCTTCGGTCTGTTGTTAACATATTCATCAGCAAGTTCTTTCTGCTCATCTTTACTACTATCTAAACACTTTTTTTTTATTGGTTTTGAAGGAATTTTTACCTTCTTTGAAACCTTTGCTTTTTTATCTTGAGCTACTATAGTTTTACACTTTTCTAAAAGTTTCTTGGCAACTGGAGTAACACCAATAGGCACAAGAGGTACCGTAATGGTTTTCTTAGGTATCACATTCTTTGAAGTTGCTGCGTCATCTTTATTTTCAATATCTGTCCACTCAAAATTTTTCAATGCTTCTTCAATAGACTCATTCAAATTATAAAGCTTCCGGAACTTTTTATTTCCAGTTTTTTCTATAGCTTTCCCACTTTTCCCTTTACTCTCAGGGATGCTATTCACATTTTGCTGGTTCGGTTCAGGAGTATTCAAACTAGCAATTATAGTAGGGATTACACTTGCATCAAGTGGGGTAAATTCATTTGATTTAAAGGATGCACTGCTTCGGGTACTTCTAGCAGGAGTGGAGTTGAAATCCAGTTGTTTTTTAGGATTCCTAGAACTACATCTTCTTGCTGAATGGTTTGAAGAAGTTTCTATGAGGTTACCTTGGTTATTCAAAGATTTATCATTGTTCAAATTGTGGTTGGATTTCCCAGTGTTAGCCTTTCTTTTGCTTTGTAAATTTGAAACATGAAGCTGTTGATCCTCATCACAGGTTTGATTTTTATTTACTGGAGTTATAGTATGTACCAACCCTAGTAAAAGTCCTGCGCTCTTAGGTCTTTCAGAGGTTAAACTGAAAAAACAAAAGGAAACAATTTTATAGAACAGTTCAGTCCGGCTTTATTTTTTCAAATACTCAATGAAATTTGTTAAATTAGGTAAATATTTCATTGTGTTGAAACTACTAACGAACTTATTGATGTAAATCACTGTACAACATGTTACTACAAACATAACAATTACAACAAACAAAGTGCATTTATAATGGTTAATTTAAAAGTTGTAACAGAAAACAACAAATTAAATTGACTGAGTAATATGGAAACAAAATTATAAATGTTAAAAATCAAAATCTCAGCTTAATTTTAGTTATACAAGATTTTGTTTAAACACTGTTGTTTTTGTATTACAATATAATAAAAGGTTTCAAATCTTTCGTTTCTAACCATCTGTACACTATTTTGTTTTGTTATCATAATAGTCTAGAGAGTTTCAGGGCAACTTGATACTACTTCGGTGATGTGAATCCTAACCCAGAGCATCACGATCATTGAGTACTGCAGGTTTTCTTTAAATATATTGTTAAACTACTATGATAAAGCTGTATCTAACATAATTTCAGTGGAATATATAATTGGACAAACAAACAAATTTAATAATTTTATAGAACAAGACCTTGTAGTTTTTAGCACTCACTTAATAGAATGTCTTCCACATATTAATTTCTAGAGTTTATGTACTATTTCTATTTTCTAAATACTTAGTGATATTTGATATTCTGTAAAAATTAACAAAATCATAACTTCCACAGCTGCCACGGTATTTATAGGAAACAAAATTAAATTTATAAAAAGCTCAAATGTTAAAATTTCAAACAAAAATTAACAATGAATTTAAACTGCAAAACACATCCCTTATGCACAGATTTCAAATAGTAACTGCTGATCACATGTAAATAGAGCATGTACATACGCTCTTCATAGTTGGTTTGTAACTTTTGCAGGTTGGTACAACTTTGTTTATCATAAAAAATGTAGGGATGTATAGGTATGTTTCTCATAATGAACACATTTGCAAGACAAATAAACATGTTTCTCGTCTTTAAACGCAGAAAACATCAATCGAAAATAGACTCTTTGTTCAAGAGACCTACATGGAGTGCGGTCGTAAAATGTCCTTCCCCCTACTAACTTTTGAACGACTTAATATTTCTTCACAAATGTTTGTATGCTTTAATGGGAGGCTAAATACTACTTTTTGCCCATATTTAAATTCTATAACTTTCAAAATGACGGCTAGGCGCTATCTTGAACTATTTTGTTAAATGGCAACGGGGGTCGAGTGACACTTCATTCGAAAGGTATTTTAATTCAGCGTCTGATTCTTGAGTTTCATAAAAAAAATTCATCCAGAAAAAAATGACAGATGATTGAAAATAACAAGTTTATGGAAAAAACTAAGAATTTAAGCAAAAAAGGTGTGCTTTCGAAATGTTCATCATTGAAGAATGAAGAAGAAGAAGATTGTAAAACACAACAAAACTTAGTTTATACAACAAAACCTGAATAGTAATACTATTTTAATGAATGTTAAAAGTGTGCTCCTTGAACTTCTTGGCAATAGAAAAACCTATGTATGAGGAGGATTCAAATATGACCCGGAATTTTATTCTTAGAACCAAACGAATGGCCCTAGCCGCAATTCCTTCTTAACATTCTTGCAATGGGATATCTAGAAGGCGTGCATAATGCCATAGCCATTTCAATTGTTTTTGTTTAGTAAATGTCAACATGACAGTGCAGGCAGTTCATGTTTCCGTTGCGCAACGCATAATAGTTAGATTTCTTGTGAATGAAGGTCTCAAACCAAGTGATATTTTGCAAAGAATTCAAGCACTATATGGGGAATCCACCTTATCGAAAACCCAGGTGTTTCAATGGTGTAAGAAGTTTAAGAAGGGCTGTACAACTGTCGAAAATTTGCAGCACGCGGGACTTCCGAAAACTTCGACAACACAAACCAACACTGACCTGATAAACCACCTTATTCTTGCCAATAGAAGAATTTCTGACCGTGAAATGTCACAAACATTACAAATTAGTGTTGGTAGCGTCGAGGAAATCATTCATGAACGTCTGCATTACCGAAAAGTTTGGGCAAGATGGGTACGCAGATTGCCGACTATGGAACAAAAACAGCGACCTGTTGAAGTCTCTACTGAGTTTCTCAAGCGATACCAAGATGAAGGTGATGTATTTTTAAATTCCTTACTCACCTGCGACGAAACCTGGGTTCACCATTTGCTCACTTGCTCACTCAAACAGTTAAGCCTGCATATCGTTCAAAAAGGAGAAACCATTCAATCAAGAGTGTCATTCTCCTACACGATAACGCCCGACCTCATACGGCCACATTGACTACAAATGTCCTCGAAAAAATGCATTGGGATATTCTTCCATATCCACCTTATAGTGCGGATTTATCACCATGTGATTTCCATCTCTTTGGACCGCTGAAAGAGGCATTGGGTGACTCAAAATTTCAAGACGATGATGATGTTTTGCCGAGTTTGTGCATGAGTGGTTTCGCGCCCAGCCAAAAACATTCTATAAGTGGCATTCTGAAACTCTCACAACGACGGCAAAAGTGCATAAGACTTAGAGGGTGAATACTGTTATGCTCTTTTAAAATTTGCCGCTTTATATGAATTAATTTCTTAATTTGTTTGCCGCTTCGTAAGAATGAATAACGCTATTTTAATTGCCGTTTGTATGTTGGATACAGTTTTGGTTACGTTGCGTTTTTCTAAGATTGTGCGTTCTTAATAGTTTTGTTAGTAGGTATTTTCCGTTCTGAAATAATTTATGACCAAAGGAGTTCCAGAGTTGTGCAAGGTTTTTCTTTGTCAGATATTTTTTTCACAGTTTAGACGGGATTTCCAGGAATGCCTTTGTTAAACAGTGCTAGCATTCAGGAATTGTTTTTCGGCTTCTCCCGAAGGTCACACGTGTTAATTTTCCTTCTAGAACAAAAATAGGCTTAGGTGGTGTTTTTTGGGAACGCGGGGAAAAACAGTCAGTGGGCAACGAGCTTGGACCCGAGACGAACGTTCATGTAGTGCAAGTTTTTTCGCGGCACCTGTTAAATTAAGTATCGTACCGAATATTGCTTTAGGCAATTAGTATCATTTCGACAAAGTGAGTCGGATCTATATCAGTTTTAACAGTGTAGCCTGATTACAGAACAATCAATTGTGATTGTTTTTTCTTCGATTCATAAGCGTTGGAACCCGTGAAAAGGTGATTGTTGGGAATAATCTACTTCCCCAGGAGCATATCTACCCACGTTTCGCCCCCCCCCTGGTTTCCTGAGGCCTTCTACATTTTTCCCGGACCGGGGAAAATACCCCTTTCTCGACTGTACCTGCATCTGGAAATCAACCCTCCCGGAATTGTGCCTGCCTCCACCGGAAGTTAAGATAAAAACAGACCAGTTTTTGTGTGTGGTGAAAAGAAACCTGCGCGCGACTTGCAAAATTTGACTTAATTAAACTTTGTTTTGTTGAACCAAAAAGCGACCTTCAATGGCAAAACTTTTTTTTTTATTTGCACTAATATTTGTAAAAAGGAATTTTGTTTATATTGTATGATTCCTGTATACTCGACGTCACTGACCACGCAGAATTCAAAGATTTTAAATACCGTTGGCCATGGGCGGCGAGTTCCCCCTTTCTTGAACGTTCAAAGTACTTTGTTGTAATGTAGAATTATAAAATCACTTTTGCCTGTCGTTTTCGTTGTACTGTCGTTTCCAATAATTTCATTATATGTGTTTTAAAATTTACTGCCTCTTTTATTTTTGTAAACTCTGTATTTGTTTGTGTAAGAGTTTTGCAAGCTCCAAATATGTAGGAGGAGGCACAATAAAAATAAGGTCCATTCCCGTAAGCTGTTCGCTTCTCGGCCTTCCACGAGGATCTACAATCAGCTGGATTTGGAAGGTGGCCCCCACTTATTTTGACTTACCCTGTACACAACTAAAGATTTTCTCCCATAAGCGATTTTCACGAACTCCCCCTACTCCTCTGAGCTAAGCTATAGGCCTTTTTCCATCTGTCTGGTTACGGGTCGTCGGAGAAGCTCGATTGGCCCGTAACAATACGTGGAGAAATAGTGTAAAAATTATATACTTATTGCAGTTAAATAAAAAGTTACAGCCAAATTCCGTGTCATATTTGAACCCTCCTCGTAATATCTCTTCCCATGCTTTCTGGAAAGTTTCAACTCCAATATTTGCACAAGCCTCTATTATTTTACGTCGTAAATCCAAATGGGAATTGGGTTCTGTTTGAAAAACTTTCAATTTAAGATACCCCCACAAAAAAAGTCCAACGGAGTCAAGTCAGGGCATCGCGGAAGCCATTCTGTTGGACCACGACGACCAATCCATCGTCGAGGATATTTTGCATCAAGATAATTACGAACTTGTCCGCTAAAATGCGGAGGAGCGTTTTGGTTAATATCAGAAACAGATAAATTGGAAGTCTGTCATTAGGTTTTGAATCTATAAAATTTTCCCAAAATTTAGAAACATATCTAGTCTATTCAAAGAGACCTTTCAAATGAGGTGTCACTCGATCCCCATTGCTATTTAAAAAATATTACAAAATAGCGCCTAGACGCCATTTTGAAAGTTATAAAATTTGAATATGGGCTAAAAAGTAGTATTTAGCCACCCATTAAAGCACACAAAATTTTGTGAAAAAATATCAAGTCGTTCAAAATTAGTAGAAGGGGGAGGACATTTTACGACCGCACTGTATATAAAAATACACAACTCTAAACTAAATAGACCGAAAATCATATATAGGGGAAGCCCGGGCAGAGCGGATTACCCGGGCAAACTGACTAATCGTTATTTCTCGAACGTGAAGACAGATGGCGCTTAATCATTTATACAAATTGAAGGGACATGTCTGGCAGAATTACAATCAGTCTAGGTTAAACAACTGGTTGAGAAGCACGTGCTGTAAATATGTATTGAAAGTTTGGCAATGCTGTGTTAAAATAACCTACTCTAAGGTAAGCTAGCAAAACTAGTTCTAAATCATCAATAAAAAGAACTTCTTAGTTATTCATTGGTGCTTCCGTTAAGCTGGATTCTTGTCCTCATGTTTATGCTGCACCAGGACCTTGAGGTCCAGTCCATTTTTGTGCCGCCATTTACGACTGCATGTCCAGGCAAAGTGTTTAAATTTTGTACAAATAAGTTAATAAAATCACTTTTAGATAAAACTCAAAATTTGGCTCCATAAAAAATAAGAAGGTTATCTTATAAATTTAAGGATTGATATTTCAACTTTTCTCAAATCATAGAGAAAAAAAATGTCCTATATATTGGTTGATTTTTGCATAAAAGTAATAAATACCTTAAGCCTTAATAAATAATATCCTCCCAAATGTTAATATTCTACTTCGTTTATTTTAGATCGTTTACGATTATATAAGAAAAACGGCCCAAGCCAACTGGACGGAGGAGACAATGGCAATAACGCTGACAAAAATAGGCGAACAGCCCATCCAGTCAGTTTCAACCCAGTATCGCATACCATATGCTACATTCTATAGGCACTGGAAAGTGAAACCAGTAAATGAAAGTTAGGAAGGTTAGGAGTGTTTTTACCCATGCACAAGAAATTGAATTGAAGAATTATCTAAGGCATATGGACACACTCTTCTTCGACTTAACTCGTACCGAGTTTCTAAAATTGGCATTTGATTAGGCAGAAGCTAACAAATTAAAACACCCTTTTAAAAACGAAGAAGCTGCGGAAGACTGGCTAGCCAAATTTAGAACTCGTCGTTCAGATCTTACATTAAGCACACCGGAACTGACTTCAATTGCCAGTGCAAGGGGATTTAATCGACCTCAAGTAGAACGATTTTACACTATTCTCTTGGAGATTTTGGAGAAACACAAGTTTTCAGCGACTTCAGTTTACAACATGGATGAGATCGGAATAATGTCGAATTCAAACAAACCCCCCAAAATATTTACCACTAGAGGGAAAAAGCAAGTGGGTGTAATAGCAAGCGCTGAACGGGGCCAATTAACAACAGTCATATGTTGTTGTAATGCTGCAGAATTATTTATTCCTTCATATTTTATTTTTTCCCGGAAAAGAATGAAGGAAAAGCTACTAGATGGAGCGCCCCCGGGTTCCCAAGGATCTTGCACTGATAATGGTTGGGTAAACGGACCAACATTTTTGCTTTGGTTTAAACACTTCGTAGAAATCGTTACGCCAACCAAAGAGAAAAAGTATTTGCTGCTCCTTGATAACCAGGAAGCGCGTAAATATTATCCTGCTTTAGAATACGCCTCTCAGAATAATGTCATCTTTTTTTCTTTTGCACCTCATACAACGAATAAGATGCAACCTCTGGATATCGTATTGCCACCAAAACCACCATTAAAATCTTCTTGCACCTCCACAGCATTAATTGTCAAATCCCCTGCTACAACGCCTTCTACACCACAGATTCAGTTAAAAAAACCATAGAAAAATGTCTCTCCCTTCCATGTAAGACCTATACTAACAATGTGCTCGAATTCAAGCGGATCTAGAAAAGGAAAGTTCCAAAAATCGGAGGTTTTGACTTCAACACCGATTAAAAAACAGCAACTTGAGAAATATGAGTCGAAAGCCGCGAAAGATAAGAAACAAGCAATCACTAAACCCTTGTTCAAAAAGGTTCAACAAGGCTGATAGAAATTACCATTTTCTAGCAGGCGGAGAGCTTTTTGAAAAGACCGGTGACGTCTGGATCCAATGTGGTGAATGCCAAAATTGGGCTCACGAGCTTTGCACCAATTATTCTGGATTTGGATCATATTGTGACTCCTAATATATCATTTATATGTTTATTGTTTGTATTCTAGAAGTTAAATATATGATTTGAATATATATCTGTGTAACTACATTTGTTATTCACTTTACCCGGGTAGTCGGCCAAAGTGCACAAAATGCTCAAGAGAAAAAAAAATCAAAACCAAAAAAGAAGTCCTAAATTACCTTGTTTGCATTGATGTAGAGATATATCTCTGGGATCTAGAGATTCGTTTATTAGAATTTGATAATAAACAAGCATATTATGATTTTTTCCTTCTTAACATATCTGCTTTGCCCAGGCTTCCCCTATACGTTCGCAAAATGGACTTCAATACGAAAAACGTATGCATACAAATTGCACTTAAAACCCCGTATGTAGAACAATGCAACTTTAAAAATGGCCCGTAAGAAAAGAGTTAAATAAAATTGTTTTTGTGCTCCAAAAGCATGTCTCATTTCTTCAAAACAATCAACTACAAATACACTTCATTGCAATACATTAATTGTTGGTCACAACAATACTAACCTTGATAAACAACCGGCACTCTTCTGTTTTCCAGCTGAATCTTTATTCAACCGTCTTGGATCTTCCTTTGACATTTCTATTTCATTGCAATCACCACCAGAAATCCCCAATGATGTTTCATTTCTTGGCTTTTTTGAAGATCTTCTCTCCACATTTCCTTCAACTGTATCCTGCTTGTGTTGACCTTCTTCAGCTTCTTGTATTTCTTTAGATCTTGCAGCATTTGTTTTCTTATCCCCTGTTTGTTCAGAAGACTCTGATTTCCGTTTCTTCTTAGCTGTCGACTTACCTTCACTGCTCTTGTCTTTTTCCTGCCCAATTTTCTTCCTTTCTAATTTTTCATTTGAGTAACACTGACCATCTTTAGGCTCAGTTTCCGGGCATGCTGATTTTGAACTCCTTGTACTCCTTCTTTCAAAGTTATCACTTGGACTACTAGAAATCCTCAAAGAGGGCATTTCCTCGCTGGCTAAAGAAGATCTTGAGTTTTGCTTCTTATTTTTTCCTTTTCCCAATATATCTAGTGATGGACTTGATATTCTTAAGGGAGGCATTTCCTCACTATGTAAACTACAGTGCCTCTTGTTTGAGGTATCATTTGAAGAAATACTGCTGGAAATTCTCAATGAAGGCATTTCTTCGCTATCTGAACGTTTACCTTCATTTTCATGATTGTTACACTCGTTACCTCTTCCTGATACTTGAATAGATTTTGAATTATTTGTTTTGTTTGTGGTGTCTTTTGAAGTGCTGGAAAATCTTAAAGAAAGTGTTTCATCGCTGCTTACTGAATATTTTTTTCGAGTCTGCTTGTTTCCAATCAAGTTGCTTGTGCTCTGAGACATCCTTATTGGATTTGACAACTTACCACTAGAACTGATATTAGAAATATTTTCAGCACTATGAAATATCTTCCCAATGCTACCTAAATTAACATAAGGTTCTTTAAATAACTTGTCTGTTTGTGACAAATCTAGCTTTTTATAAGCAGATTTGTTTTTTAGGTGTTTCCCGGGAATTTCATCCAATAAATTCGTGGAATTGTCAGACACTAAAATAGAATCTCGCTTAGTTTTCTTTCCTGAACCAGATTTTCTTGATTTTGCATTTTCCTTGTCCAAATTGGCTGTCAAATCCATATCAACTATCTGGTAACTTGACTTCCTCTTATCCGATTTTCGAGAAAGTAAAGAAGCTGATCGAGTTGAAGAAGTGGTATTAGTAGTGCTAGTCGATTTTGAAGACTCCACATTGTCAACTTCTAGTCTATTTTGAAATATATCTAAATCCAAACCAGATGAGTCTCGTTTAAAAGAATGCCCATTGATGAACCCACAATCAGAATCATCATCCGAAGTCATTTCTGGGGAATGCATGTCAAATCTATCGCTCTCCTCTTCTGCTTCAGCTGAAATTCCTCTCCTGTAAGGTAAAGTTCCACTTGCACAAGAAATAACAGACTCAACTTCGCAATCCTGGCTTGCTGGAATGACGAAGTCCGACAGTCTTCCACCAATGGTGGGGCTTGTTATATCCACAGCATAGTGTAACGATTTTAATTCTGCTGGAAGAGCTGTTTTGCGGCTCTTAAAGCACACACCAAGTGGACTGAGAAGCCCCTTTGCTTGACTACGACGCCTTTCTTCATTAACAACATGTTCATAATCCTTAAAAACATATAAATGTCAAATAATAACACTTCAAAGCTTTTAAAAAAATTACCACACATATCTGGGTGATGTTGGCATCAAATGCTTCAGTTCCTAGTGCAGGATAGCTTTTCTCTGGTACACGACAATTATTTCGTCTTACAGCTTCTAGCCAAAGCACAGAAACCAAATGGACCTTTTTTAGTTTTGCTTTCTGGTAAGTGGTAAACGAACCATCCTAAAATTTAAAACTTAATAAGTAAATATCATGCTGTTAGCAATAGCATCAGTTTCAATTTCATTTATTTGCTTGATACATGTATTTAAAATTTCATTAGCAAAAGCAAATTCATGGCTAAACAGCAAATGTAGTATAGCCAGTGCTTTTTTTGGAAAAAAAGTGGTGGAACGCTCCTCCTATTACTAAAAATATATATATTCAACGTGGTCCAAACATCAAATTTTAGGAAATTCTTTAAAACTTTTAAAATCAATCGAAAAAAGGTAGTGGAACGCCGTTCCAGTGTAGTAGAACATTTGATATTGAGATTGATCTTGATATTCTTCTAAAAACCGCGAATTTTGGAGATCATATGGTTCATTCATTAAAGCCATATTGTGGGGGTGCTCATAAATTACAAATACTTCTAATAAGTACAATTTGCGTTTATTGTGCTGCATATGTGACTATAAAAATTTCTAATTGTGTTCCCTATCAACAAAGAATTACATTGTGCACAATCTTCATCTATTATACAGATAACAACTTGTTTTTCTTCAATAAATCATTAGTTTCATCCTTGGAGTTAAATAAGGTTTCCAGTAATTTTATAGATTACATTTAATGTATATATTTATTTATCCACTCCTATTACCTTATACCCACATTCAACAACTTTTGTGCAAGTAATGGTACCTGTAACTATTTAGTGTGAATTATAACTCATTACTCAACACTGTGTACCAATCACAAAATAGAATTTTTATTACTCCACACCTTGATAACCAATCACGTACAATTAAAACTTAGACAAACAATCAAGTGACAATGAGAAATGTTACAATAGTAATTTACCATTTTTATGAAAATTATAAAATTTAAACAGGGGAAATTCAATTTACTAGTCATTGATAAAGTATAGTATTCAGCCCGCGGTAATCGCAATAATTCACTTGGATGATTACAGCACTCGCCTGTGGACAGTCTGCACACTACATCCGCGAAAGTTATTTCCTACATTATCGCTTATTGAATAATATACTGTTATTTATACTGTATAGTTTTTCTGATATATCATCAAAATATGGAGTCGAAATATTTGACTGTGTCAGGGCGATATTTGAGATCAAGTTTTCAAATGATTAATTTTCAATCTGTCATTTTATTTACTATGGTAATAAGTTTAGTATTAAAGCTAGGTTTGGGAGAGGGGAATGGCGACGAAGGGGGTACTCTTCATACCATTCCCCAGAAACCGCTAGAGTGAAGGAGAGGCGAAGAGCGGGAGGAAAGACGGGAAACGGGCGAAGAGGAATAGGGAGTGAGGGCAGGCTAAAATGAGGAAAAGGAAGAAGGGGAGAAAATGACAAGGAAATGCAAAAATATATAAGAAAGTGTTAAAGGGAAACGAAAGGTAAAGAAAGAGGGGAAAGAAGGAGGGAGCAAGCGACTTTAGAGTATGGGTGGTCTAACGTTGTGGCCTGCCAACGACTCCACGGACACAGTAGCAAATCCCAAAAATCGTTAAAATATACAAAATTCCCGAAATATACCCACCAATCCTGAAAAATACCCAAAAATTGCAAGAATAGATTCAAAAATCAAAAAATAATAAGCAAAAATGTTTTTAAGAATATTCATAAAAACACAAAAATTTTCAATAATCCGTGTAAATGCCAAAAATCCTGAAAAGTGCCCAAAAATCTCGAAAAATACCCAATATTCCGGGAATATACCCATAAATCCCCAAAAATAAAAAAAAGACGAAAGTCCCTAAAAACACGACAAAGTTAACAAATTCCCAAAGGTCCAATAATACGGAAAAATACTCAAACATCCCGAAAAATATTATTTAGGATTTTTGGGAATTTCTTGAGGATTTTGCGTTATTTTTAGGATTTTTGGGTATTTTTAGGATTGTTGGTTATTTTTAAGAATTTTTGGGTATATTTTGAATTATTTGATACTGTCAGTGTTTTTTGGTTTTTCTAGGATTATATGATACTTTTTTAGGATTCGTTGGTGTTTTCAAATGTTTAGAATATATTTTAAGGTTTTTTATTATTTTTAACGATTATTATAAGGATTTTTCCAGAATTATTAGGATTTTTACATATTTTTCGAAATTCTTCGTTATTATTCTAGAGTTTTGGGTATTTTTAGAGATTATAGGTATTTTTAAAAGATTGGGCATGTCAAAACCTCAAACAGGCTAACAAGAACTATTAAAGTTCTATACAGGGTGTCTCAGAAAGAATGGGCCAGCGTTTAATCACAGATTCTTTAGGTAAAAATAAACCGATTAAACCTAATATACCTTAGGCAGAAAGTCCTTCCTTAAGAAGTTATAGGGCCTTAAAGTTCAATTTTTTATTTTTTCTATTTATTGTAATTTCCACAAATCTAAAGTCATTTCTTTCAAATTTGGTACACGTACTTACTATTATGCAATACAGTGACAGAATTATTTTCATTAACCAGACTTGACCGTAAGAGGCACTTAACCTACCACTGAAATTTTATTTTAGCTCTAACTTTGTTATCAGTAGAAAATTTTAAAATTTTAGGTTATTTTCTGAAAGAGGATTAAAAATTACAAAAATAAGGTACTCTTAGTTCATACGCGTAACGGCAACCGTTTGCCTTAAAATGCTTGTCCAAG
>JABXWE010024677.1:0-43339 GCA_014611495.1 Limonius californicus | reverse complement strand
AAGGACCAATTAAGTACAGTTACTTTGAGACCAAGAAAAAGTATTTTTAGTAATCGCGAATTGCATATTTCAGTAGTTAAGCGGCTGCTTAAAATAATGGTGTGGTAATTGAATAACATTTTATGATTTTTGCAGTACCTTCAAAAATTTTTGTGATATATTTTTTAATTTTTGGGGTATATTTTCAATTGTTTGGAGTATATATTCAGAATTTTGGGAGATTTGTAGAATTTTTGGGGTATCTTAAGGATTTGGTATATATTTAAGATTTGGCATATATTTAAGAATTATACAAAAATATTTTTAAGATTTTGGGAAATTGTTTAGGACTTTTGGGTATATTTGAAACTTTTTGGTACCTTTAGAATTTGGGATATATTTTGATTCCTTCGTATTTTTTTGGAGAATATTGGAGTATTGTTTGTGATTTTTGGGAATCGATACGAAACGCTGCAGCGTAAGACTGCCTATATCCCAAAGTGACCTGTTCTTTTCCGTTTTCCTTCTTTTCCTCCCGCCTTTCTTACAGACACTATACACATAAGGAAAGGTATCAGGCAAGGAGATACTGTTTCTCCAAAAATGTTCATAACAGCCATATATAAAAATCTGGGTTGGCAAAAAGGGTATTTAGACAAATTGAGAATGTATGAGTCTTCTCACATTTGCCGATGATGTAATAGTTTTTAGCAGTAGCGGCGAAGAATTACAGAAAGTGATAAATGATCGAAATTTACAAACTAATTTAGTTGGCTTGACAAATAACTAACTAATACAACCGTCACAAACAATGATGACCAACATAATAATCGCGTTGTATTAGAAAATAATACTTTAGAAGTAGTTGAAATTTCTTCTTCTTCGTCCTTTAAGTATTAGGCTTAAGCCTGTTAAGTCTCCTTGACACAGTATTTTCTTGGTCCTTCCATCTTTTCCTGGGACGGCCTAAAGATCTCCTGCCTGGCTTATAATGCATGCCGTAATTAGGCAACCTATGCTCAGGTATCCGATACGCATTCTATGCTCTGGCATCCTTACGATATGGTTCTTCCATTCCCTTCTGTATTCTCTGATTCTGTCATTGAGGTTGAAGAAATGTAATTCGTTTCGTATTCACTCATTTGTTATATGATCTTCCCTTGTGTATCTGTTCTTCATTAGCTTTAATGTTTCTTCCAATTCGTACATCTCAATGTTGTCTATTGTTGCTTCATATTCTTGAGAGCCGTGTGTGCTTTGCTCTAAATTGACACCTTTTCCTTGAGTCTACAGTTCTTTGTAATGTAGTAGCCAATTTTTATTGTTTATCACTTTTATATTTGATGTTTCTCTTTCTTCTTGATGGAATTGTTTGCTGGCTTTCTATGCAAATCTTTGTCTTCCGTGTATGTCGTTTTCTATTTCCGATATGTATATTTTCCAGTTTTCATCTCTGGAACTTCTTAATATTGCTTGGCATATGTTTGATAATATTCGATATTTATCATATACCTCATCTGTTCTATTTTGGAAATAGCATAGATATACCCTTTTCTTGTTTTCTATTGCGGTTTTAATTTCTTCGTTCCATACTTGCAGTCGATTACTACCTACTCATTTTCTTCTTGCTTTTTCCCAACGCTTCATCAGCCGCATTTGTAATTATTAGCTTTATTTTCTTCCATTCTTCTTCTATATTACTCTGAACTGCTTTTATGTTGTTGTAGCAATCTTTTCTGGTATAATTCTCGGACTGACTGTTCTTGTAGTAAATTAACCTTTCAAACACTTTCTTGATCTCCGTCATTTTTAGGTTCCATTATCTTCCCCATTATTTTTGCGTATAACATGAAATGGTCACTATAATTATCTGGGCTTCTAAACACCCTGGTCTGTTGACATAGCTTCCATTTTTTTCTTAAGTGTCTCTTGTAGTTGTTCCTAGAATTCTTTAGTTTCTAACTTTTTGTCATCGTCTGGAAAGTAGGCACATATAAATGCCATATGTCCTAGATGTCCTTAGATCCAATCGTATGATCTTCTTCCATTTTTCGTTTATTATGATGGCTACTCCAGCTTGTGCACGTTGTGTTCTTCCCACCCCGCTATATATCATTGTGTTGTGGTTGAAATATATATATATATATATATATATATATATATATTTAGGACAATTAGTGACAATTGTGAAAGACAATATAACTCCAGAGGTAACACGAAGAATAGGATTGGGCTCGAGTACATTCGGCAGACTCAACCACATACTCATATCTGACACACCCATTATGCTTAAAAGAAAAATATTTAATCAATGTGTTCTTCCAGTATTCAGCAACCAGAGGATGTAGTGCAGCGAGTAGCACAACTAAACTGGAACTGGGCCGGGCCATATAGCAACAACACAGGATAATAGTTCGAGAAGAAAACTGGTGGAGACGAAGAACAGGAAAAGGAAATGGCGGCAGGCCGAAAACCCGCTGGAGAGCTGACATTCAACAAATAGAAGGAATCAAATGCATGTCAGTAGCGCAGGGAAGAGAACAGTAGATTGAAATAGCGAAGGCTTACGTCCAGGAATGGACTGATATAAGCTGATTGATTGATCATTTGTTGTGCTATTTTCTCCCAAGAACAATTGAAATGATCGCTTTTTTATTGCTACAGTTCATATTTAGTTATTTTTTATGCAAGACCGTTAAATGTATTTTATAGCATATACATGTAAAACACAATCACGTTGAATACCATAATAGTTAATATTTTTTTGCTGGCCCAATTAAACTGCTGGAACACAGGCATTTAAGATAATTAAATTTTACACGATTCCGATTAGTATTTTATTGCCAATTTAACTAAAATTGTTGGAGAACAGAAGCTAAACATAACATTTTACTCAATTTTTGCAGTTTGTAGACTACAAATTACCAAAAACGAGAAATATGTTCCCCACCCATCTTTACTCTATTTTAATGAAAATTATTCGCAAGTTGTTGTTGCTCAGCAATATATTTTATCCTCATAAGTTGTTTTAAATATCATATATTATTTCGTCATTATATTTTTACAGATATGGTATAACAATCGCGCTTTATTCATACAATAGGGCAACATATAGCGTTTAGTATTATACATTAAATGCCATACCTACACCTTAATGGTGGTGCTACTAAGTTATCTCTTATGTATAACAATTTGCGGTAATTAACACTAAAGACTACTTTGTTCAAACATTTAATAATATTTGGGAAATGTTAATTCATTGTGAAATATTTAAGTATAATAGTTTACTACTTACATACAACCATCGCAAGGGTCGCTAGAATAACTAAAGCAAGAAGAATTTTTGAAGCCATGTTTCTTGATGTAAGACTCATAGACGACTGAGTAACTTTCATCAAACTACCAATAATTAGCGATCATTTACGATGTACCAGGTTATTAGCAAAGTTGCGAAACTCAAGGATATTTAAAACTATACAGAGTGAGTATGATAAGGCCAATTAATAGTTATGTGTTGAAAACAGAAATTAAGAATTTTGAGAGAAAGGCATTCACATAGTTCTACCAATCTTCCTCCATTGTCATTTCTAGTATGTCCACTATATTCCTATTATTGGGGCTTCCCGATCTTGCATTTAAATTACCCATAAGTATAATCTTTTTCGTATTTCCAGCGCTTTCTTATACTATTGTTACGAACCCAATATCCAAAATTCTAAATTAAATTATTATTGCTTCGTAGCTGTTGTAATGTGATTTCAATTACTTGCATACACATTTATGTTGCAATTAGTGACGTAATTTTACTCAGAAAATTCAAAGTATATTAGAATATTAAACTAGGCAATGTGGAATAAGTAATACGCTTGATAAGGGAAAGTGAGTAATAACCAGGTCATCACTTATGGGGGTAAAAGGGAATTTATAGAAGGACACTTAAGATTGAAAGAGAATATGGTAGATCGTCAAGAGTTGGCAGATATTGGTGGGTGTTTGATAGAAAAGAGTGGTTCCAATAACAAACCTAGCAATGGCGCTGTACCTGTCTGTATTATTGTAAGTAGTTTAGTATAATGTTTTAGAATAAGTTGTCATAGTCTTGTAGTACGTAGTAATTAATAAACCCAATCATTTTATATAAGGGTAGTTGTTTCTCGGGTGATCCCGGCGATGAGTACAAGGGGCTCCTTAGCAGTTACAACCATAGGCGTAACATATGGTGGAGTCGCCGGATTATTGAAATTGACAAATTAGGAACCATCTCAAGAATGGATTCCTTAGATAAAATGCCAATTAATTTATTAATTTTTTATCAATCTTATCGGTTATTTAAGTTTAGAATTTTAAAAATAAACATAAGTATACCATTTAGTTTCACAATTTAGTATGAATAGGTAGGTGATATAGGCCAAGTGGGTGTAAGTAGAATTACGTAAAACATGATTTTTAAATGTGTTTTTAAATTAATACCACCAATAAATAAATGTTTTCATTTGTCAAATCAGTTGACCAAGTTATATATGTTTACAATGCGAATTCACCAATGCAGAGGAATTTTGCAGCTCAGCAAAACTGACTCCACTAGGTCAAGCGTATAATATAAAATATTTTGCTAAGGTCATTAACCAAACAATTTATTAGTTTTTCAGTGTCACGAAACTAGTGCATCCCTACAATTAAATGTAAGAAAAAAGAAACAAACAAATGTTTGTTTCTCTGGTGATCCCGGCGATAAGGACAAGGGGCTCCTTAGTAGTTACAGCCATAGGCGTAACACTATTATCAACTCGTTCTCTAATTTATTCTTTACATTCACATTAGAATAATTGGTAGGAGCATATACCGCGGCTACTACGACATTATGTTCATGCAATTGTAAACATACTTTTATTATTCGCTCACTAACAGTTTCTTGTTCCGTTATATTTTTTCGGGCTCTTCTGTATCGCCATCCACTTTTTGCTCTTCTATCTCCTGAGACGCCACTGTATAAATGTATGTATTGGTTTCTTTTTTCGCTTCCTTGGTTCTCTTTTTTGTTTCTGTTAGGGTATATACTTTTTAAATCAAAAAATTATAAATGCTTAGAACTTATTATATTTGTTATTTATTCCCTGTACATTCCACGTACCTCATAGTCACTCGTAGTCCTTTTTCTTAGCATGTTTCGTTTTCGGTTTGGTCCGTTATTGCGCAATAGTAGTAGGAGTTTCTACTTTTTCGAAAAGCTCATAAGAATAACTAAAAGTATAAATAAAAAAGTAGTGGGAGTAGTAAGGTTCAATGGACAAAAATCTGAAGATTCCAACATGGCGAAGGGGGTCAACAAAGGCGATAGTTTAAGTCCGTTGGTTTTCATGGTGTATATGAATAGCATAATAAGAAAGTGTAAAATGTAGTAAGAAAAACAAGGCTAGGATATTATAATCTGAATCCTATAATGACAGAAAACATAATCTACCCGGAGAACATTGTGATAATGACAGGAAACACAAAGCAACTGCAAAATAATGCTTAGACAACAGGTCAAACTAATTCGAGAAAACTGAAATTGCGGGAATATTCCCAGGCCAACGAAGTATGACAAGGAAAGCAATTTAGAGGACGTAACCCCTATCTGAAAATTAACCAATCTCAAAATCCACAAAGCTAAATTAATAATTATTAAAGTCCAATGCGAATTTTTGGAAGCTGGCGATATGACACAGGGCGTTAAATCAGCTTAACCAACGCGTAAAATATAAACGGTAGCGTCGAACCGAATCGTTTATGGCTATTAATCAACGCGCATAATTCTCCTATAATACAAGGAATTTTAGTCATCAATAAATGAAGTTGCCAATTGTCTAAATTGCGATTGTCACGTAGCCGTGAGAATAGACACAGCCACAACTGACAGCGGTCTGAAGTTATTGCACAATATCTTTGTTTACGAACATCACAGTCAATAACTTAATTAAATATGAGAGTGCAGTTACTAAAAACAGGTGGAAGAATTAAACGGAGTGCACCTACTGAAGGTAGCTGATCAGTTGCAAATACATATTAAAGTAGAAAATACTAAGAAGTTAAAAATACAAAATATACACAGCATTGGCTTCTCGTTGAGTGCAGTACATGCCGAGATAAGATAAGAACAGAAAAAAAATATATTGTGAACTCAGTCCTTTCGGCCGCTGGATGGTACCTGGAACCTTCTGAACATGATTATGAAGAACGCGCCATCCAAATAGACTAGCAGCTCATGTAAGCACTTTTTACAGGTGTTCCGAAGTTCCCTAGAAGCTCGAATCTTCCCTTGCGTGGCTGATGGTCTCTAACTTCATACAGCACGTAGAACCGAAAGTTACATGTGACCGACATAGGCTGGTTAGTCGGAAAACGGTCCCACGAGACTCCAGACAAAATGCGGCGGGCAAAGTGTCAGTTTTCTGGTAAAGTGTTTAATTAATCTGGGTTAGATCCAACGAGAATTTAGCAAACCAGCAAACGAATTCGCAGTCAACTAACTATATTCTTTTATAGATGAGGATGATTTAAATAATCCACGCAGCATGATATTTTCATAATCTTAAATTACCTGCTACACTTATACCAGTAACCCACAATTTGCACGGCCAAGAACTCAGGAGGAAGTCCCGCTTGACATCAACACCTCAGGAAATTTCACCCACCTAATCCAAAAGCTCCCCAAAATGCCCTAACCTACAGGAACTCAAAAAGTTTGAACCAAGTTTGGTGGTAAAGGGAATCGTAGGCAACCAAACACACCCATCAGACTGCCGGGATGCTACTGCGAAAATAACACGTAACAGTGCTGTTAAAGTAAGCGATTTTTTAAATAGAGTATTACAAAGAACAATATTCCAAGCAAATGATCACAACTAAAAGTTGTAATTTTTATTAGAATAAGCAGATTCTAAAATTTTTTTAACCTCACAGAAATACCCCAAAGGGTATACGGGACATTGCCTATTACAATCTATCCACAAATAATTTATCTATTATTTCACAGAAGCGACATACCAAACTGATTGGTTTTATTCGACTCACTCTGTACAGTTTTAAATATCCACGAGTTAGCCAATTTTGCTAATAACCTGGTGTATCGTAAAATGATCGTAAATGATCGCTCATGATTGGTAGTTTGATAAAATAATTGCAATTGTTCACTCGTCTATTAGATTTTCAACAAGAAACATGACAAAAATTCTTCTCGCTTTAGTTATTCTAGCGACCCTTGCGATGGTTGTGTGTAAGTAATAAACTATTGTACTTAACTATCCCACAATAATTTAACATTTCGCATATACTAAATGTTCGAAGAAATTAATCTTTTAATGTTAATTACTGAAAATGGTTATATTTAAAAGATAATTGAGCAGCACCGCCTTTACGGTGTATGGCATTTAATTTATAATCCTACATGCTATTATTTGCCCGAGTATATGAATATAGTGGGATTGATTGATGGATGAGGAACATATTTCGCATTTTTAGTTATTTGTACTACAAATGTTATGTTTAGCGTCCGCCCTCCAACAGTTTTAGTTAAATTAGCAATAAAATTCGGTGTATTGTATTAGTACATGGAATAGGTCGATTGTTACTACAACTGGTTTTTTATCAAATACTCTTTTTATATTAAAATTGCTGTACGAGGTTAGTTCAAGTAATCATTTAGACACAAGAATTGCTTTTAGTTTAAAAATAATTTTACCAGGTATCGTTAACTAGTTCTGTCACAATTAGTTTGTATTGCAAAGTGAATGTATAACGTCGACAGAATTAATCACTCACAGAAAATAATTTTTATCCATCCCAAAGTAGCTATATGAAACCATTTCGGTGAATGGATTTCCTATTACTTTCTTTACATTAGGAGCGCTGTACAAGGTTGGCTCAAATAATCGTTTACACACAATTAGTTTCAATATCAAAGTAATTTTATGTGGTGCGGTCTAGTAATAGGTACAAATCACGGTTTCGTGATAAAATATGAGAATGGCTGTACAAAAGTAACTTGTATTAATCGTTTACATTAAAACAATATTTATTGATCTCGAAGTAGGTGTTCATTCAATCGTTACTTAAAATAATTTTTTTTGATCTCAATGTATCTGACCAAAGTTACTTTAACTAGTTCTTTCCCAAAATTGTGTTACGGGCTAAACGAGCTTTTTCGTCGCAGGAAAGATGCAAGTGCCTTCAGCTTAACTCAGAGGAGTAGGGGTGGTTCACGAGAAACGCTTAAGGGAGGGATGTCGAAGTTTTATATACAGGAGGAGGCACAATCAAGGTGACTCCTACTCCCGTAAGCTGCTGGCTTCTCGACCTTCCACGAGAACCTGCAATCAGCTGTGGTTTGGAAGGTGGCGCCTGCTAATTTTGACCTACTCTGTACACAACTAGGTTCGAGTTCCCTCCCTTAAGTTTCTCTCGTGAACCACCCCTACTCCTCTGAGCTAAGCCGAAGGCCTTTTCCAACTTTCCTGTTGCGGGTCGACGAAGTAGCTCGTTTGGCCCTTAACAATAACTAACAGCAATTCGCGACTGAAGGTCGCGTTGCGTTACATCAAGAAAAAAGGTTCAGCACTTTAAACCAGTCAAATGAATCTCGGAACAAGTTTTCACAACAACACAAAAATGGCACACCCCTGAAGGCTGGATCACGATGGTGACAACGTTACCGGCCAAGGATTTCTTTTGAAGAAAACGGGAACTTCAGGAACAAAATCTCCGCCGCTGTACGGGATTACCACTTGCAACGGCTTGGTGGAGGGTTTCACGGGGTTGAATGCTGTACTCCGACTCAGGCCGAGAGAACAATTTCAATAAATTGTCTATAATACGGCTAACTCTCTGCTAATATTTTTAATCCAACACAAGTCGAGAAATATTCTGCCCCAAACGAGAAAAAGGAAGTGATACGGTATCTAAATTTAGCAGAGGCGCGCCCGACACCTCTGGACCAAACCCCTATGTGTTCCCCATCAGAAGTTTAGACTGACTCTTTTCCCCCTGCTGCAAAACTCTCACCCAAACGTAATCCTTTCGGAAGTGTCGAATAAGGGACCTCCCATAAATTAACCTCTGGGAATAATAAAATAGTAATCGATTTAAGAGCCGGAATTAAAATAACACTTTAATTCATATGAAGCCGCGAATCTAAACGAACGTTACATTCGTATTCTGCTTTAAAATAGTTATATGCGGTCGTCCCAAAAAGTAGCTTACTTTTAATGACGGCTCTTAGTTTCAAAGTAGCTTGTTGCATATACCAGGTTGATTAATTTTGCACACAAGCTCTTTTACTCCTGATGTTCCTACACGGTTTGGTTCCAAGTGAATGTTTACACAAAATATATTTTTTTGGTATAAACATAGTTGAACATTAATAAGAATCTATACTTCTAATTGTTCTAACTCATATACAATAGTAGGTCTTATCAAATTTCGCTGATTGGCGGTAAGTAAGGAAATCTAATTGACAAAATACAATGTGCATGGTACGAAGGAACGTTTTCAATACAAAATCGAAATTTGATATTTCTGACATGTTGATCAAATTATCATAGCTAATTTTTCATATTTAACATTGCAGTGTCAGAAGAGGGACATCGTTGTGAAAAACTAGGAGGAGGTTGTAGAGCACTAGGTACATTCTGCCCCTACATTATAGAGAGCGCATGGGATTGTCCATTTGGTAAAAGTTGTTGCGCATAGATGAGAGCCCTTTAATTTCCAAAATATTCAAGCACATCTTCCTGTTATCTCATAATGTGCGTGTAATACACAACTTACAATATATATTGGCGTTTTAGTGTCTTTTTGATTAATTAATTCATAAAAGCTTACACTTTGGAGCAGATGATATTTCTAGTTGATTTTTCTTTGGTAACGAGCTTACAAAATAGCTATAGGCGGTCGCCTCAAACAGTATCTTACATATAATAATAGCTCTTAGTTTCAAAGTAGCTTGTTGCATATACCAGGTTGATTAATTTTGCACACAAGCTCTTTTACTCCTGACGTACCTACACGGTTTGGTTCCAAGTGACTCTTTACACAAAATATATTATTTTGGTGTAAACATAGTTGAACATTAATAACAATTTCTACTTCTAATTGTTCTAACTCATACACAATAGTATTTCTTATCAGGCTTCGCCGATTGGCCGTAAGCAAGCAAATGTGATTAACAAAATACAATGTGCATGGTAAGAAAGAACGTTTTTATTAAAAAGTTGAAGTTTGCTATTTCTGACAAGTTTATCAAATTATCATAGCTAATTTGTCATATTTCACATTGCAGTGTCAGCAGAGGAACATCGTTGCGAAAAACTAGGAGGAAGTTGTTGGGCGCTATCTGTACCCTGTTATTTCTTCAAAATATCTGCAGCAACTGATTGTCCACCTGGTAAAAAATGTTGCGAGCTGCCTGTATATTAATTTCTAGAATATTCAAGCACATCTTCCTGTTATCTCATAATGTGCGTGTAATATACAACTTACAATACATATTTGCGCTTTAGTGTCTTTTTTACTTAATTCAATCAGAAAAGTTTATACGTATGAAATTCCTGACTGATTTTTCTTTGGTAACGAGCGTAATTTAAGGTTTGGAGATATTCTGTGTATAACCATTTAAAAGCGTTTTAAACATAAATTGTATATGTTGGCGTTGATTATAAATATATTAAACACTACCTTTATCTAGGCATCAAGCTTTTTTGTCAAATAAGAAATTTTGGTAGGAAATGGTCACCGAAACGTGGAACATATGCCTACAACAGCTATTCCTCACATATCACAACAGCTGGAGGAATGTGCCTCACTATATTTAAAGAGATTGTTCAGACCTATTTTACATTTCCTACGTAATTTAGGTGACTTCAACGCAGCATGTAAAGAAGAAGAATTCTAACACATTGCATGGCAATCAATTACAGCGGGGTTATTGTTAGTATGTATACGAGGTGTCTTCAATTGCAACCAATCTTTGCTTTATAAAAAATTTTTTCCACAATTTAATGCAAATAGTTACCGTCACAGTTAAGGCACCTATCCCATTGTTTTACTAACCGACGTATATCCTGCTCATAGAATTCTTGTAGCTGCTGATTGAAGAAGTCTTCCACAGCTATCTGCGTTTCTGCGTCAGACTCAAGATGCCGACTTGTTAACGCCCTTTTCAGCGGTCCAAAAATATGGAAATCGCAAGACGATAGATCCGGGCTATAGGGTGGATGCCCTAAAACTCCCAATTTCTATCGTTGAAGATTTTCTTTCACCACATTAGCAACATGCTGCCTAGCATTTCCTTGCAGCAAAATGACGCCACGTGTAAGTTTTCCTGTATGTTTCCGTCTTATTTCTTGATGAAGCTTGTTCAAAGTTTCATTATACAGCTTGTAACGAACGTTACTATTTTTTTTGTTTATTTTGACTTTTAGGATTCCGTTTCAGTTGTTTACATAACTACGTTATGCCGTTTTCTGTTTAGAAGTTTATAAAATTGATTTTATTAGTATTATTGTGCACCGACCGATGATTTTCCGAATGCACCCCGTATTATTTGCATATTCACCGATACATGTAAATGTAATTACTAATCGTTGATTTAATGTTTTACATTTAATAGCCGCTCAAGGCAATTTGTTTATTACGAGCCGTATCATCACGTGTTGCATTTTCGTTATCCTTATCAGAGGCCGCATTAGTTGGATATCATTATTGGGATTGATTTCAAACACCGTTTATTTTTATTTGCTTTCATTTTAGGAATGTTTACCGATTTATTTGAATACAATTATGTGCCGTTAAATTTATATTTAGAACGGAATAAGGTAATTTTATTTATTTTACGCCGTTTGGCAATATTAAAAATTCATATTTTAGTTTGTTAGCAGTAATAGATTCCGTTTTATTTTATACCGATATTAGAGTTATGTTTGATTACCGGTAGCATTTTTATATGATTATTTGACTTTACTAATCACGTCCGAAACCAATAATTTGGTTTATTTGATTTGCATTTGCGCTCGAAGATCTGATAATCGCTTCTTCGACGTAAAAGCGTGGGGCATCGAGGTGTATCCTACTCTTGGCGGATATGCGTGAATTAAACCGATTTTTGTAAACACCGTTAGCCAGCGGGTATAAATACAGCCCCTCGAGCATTAAAAGCTCAGTTACCTCCACCGATCCAGAGTTCCAGTCTACCAGCGAAGAAGACAGTAAGGTACGCTCCAACCCAGAGACGCCGCTTGGGTAAGGGTTTGTATTATTTCGGCACTGTATGATTTCGTTCATTGTATATACCGTTCTCTCTCTCTCTCACCCAATACACATCTCACACCCTCTCTCTCTCTCACTCTCTCTCTGCCCCTCTCTCTCTTGCACCTTTCGTTCCCCCTTACGGCTGCGTTTGTCCTGACGTAAGGTGCCTTCTGGAAATCACCATCGCTGCGACCGACCTGAGGTGATGCTTTTTCCAATCCCGTTTCTCTCTCTCCCCCTTACGGCTGCGTTTGTCCTGACGTAAGGTTCCTTCTGGAAATCACCATCGCTGCGACCGACCTGAGGTGGTGCTTTTTCCAATCCCGTTTCTCTCTCTCCCCCTTACGGCTGCGTTTGTCCTGACGTAAGGTTCCTTCAGGGGTGCACCGTCGCTGCGTTTGACCTGAGGCGGTGTATTCCACCTTATTTTTTTCGTCTTGTTAAAGAGAGAGAACCGTTTATAGTCCGTTCATACCGGGTTTTTGAACCCACCAGGTGCCGAAATATATAAACTCCTATCTGACATAGCAGCGTCCTCGTCTGACCGCTACTGTGCAGCTACCGTACTACCGCCTTGCTACTGTATTTTGCTACCGTCTTGCTACCGTATTTTGATACCGTCTTGCTACCGTATTTGGCTACCGTATTGCTACTGTATTTTGCTACCGTATCTTTGCTACTGTATGTTACTGTTTTGCTACCGTATTTTTATATTGCTACTGTTTGCTACCGTACTGCTACCGTTTTGCTACTGTATCTAATACCATTTGTTCGCTATTGTTATTGTGACTGTATGCATAACTGCCAAATATATGTGTTAAACCTTCCTGTTTTGATCATTTACCAGCCGAGCAGACTTAGGTGCTTAAGACCGCTTCTCGAGAGTGCGGGTAAATAAAACAGACCCCTGGATACCGACGTCTTCAACTGCAGTTACCCAGGTCTTCGTTATCCATCCCAGGACTACGAAGCTGTTCCGGAAGAGTAAACTTAGTAACAAATTTGGCGCCCGAGGCAATCTCCGCAATTGCACGTAATAAGCAGACGTGCAATTGACTCCGTTAAGCCGATTAAAGTAAAGAGCGTCACAAGCTGTACATCCAGGTTCCTTAAACTCTATCAACAGGTGTCCTTCATGGTCGAAAAAAAAATGTTAACGTCACCTGGCTGCAGTAGGTTGTGCTTTAAACTTCTTCGGTGATGGTGAACTTGAATGTTTCTGCTGCATCGACGATAACTTATTGGATGGCTCGTAGTAGCGGCACAAAGTCATCACCATTTTGTCTATAGTCTGTGAGGTGTTGTAGAGATAAGCCCATTCGCAAGCATTTTTGTTCATTAGACAAGAGATGAGAAATCCAAAGCGAACAAACTTTGCTCTAAATCACAGTACGAAGAGATCCTACACTCATACCGACAATTTTTGAAATTTCTGTAATTGAAATTCGACGATTTTCTCTAGCAAGGAGTTCCACATATGCCATATTGCTTTCTGTTAATGCAATATACCGTGCACCTGGTCGTGGCTCATCCATAGTAGCCTATTTTCCATTCTTAAGTTTTCGTCATTATTCCTTCTCAGTCGGGTACGCAACACATGCATTTCCATACGCTGTTTGCATTCGCGTATGAATCTGCAATGGCTGCATACCCTCAACAAATTAGAATTGTAGGACCGCACGCTAATCAAACTTGGATAAATTTTCAACAACAAACACAATTTCAAAATCGAAGTTTTAAGAGTCAGAATCAAATTCAAAC
Source organism: Limonius californicus (assembly GCA_014611495.1). NCBI lineage: Eukaryota > Metazoa > Arthropoda > Insecta > Coleoptera > Elateridae > Limonius > Limonius californicus. The sequence goes on along the minus strand of JABXWE010024677.1, from coordinate 29,317 downwards.
GCCAGAAACTTATTATGTGTTTCTTACAAACACTACTAACATTAACAAACATCATTTGAATTATTGCATTTCTTTCCAAGGCTAAGTTGATCAAAGATGGGTTTCAGTTGATCAAGTCTTGTAGAAAACGTAACCTAAAATTTACAGTTAGTGGTTAATAAAATAGCTACTGTGCGTTTACGTAATAGTTATTGTAAGGTTATGTGGTATAAAGTGCTTGGAGATAACTCGGACGTGCTTTCCTTAACCTCCGGACGGCGGAAACTGGGTGTCAAGTCAATAACTTGGCCGTTCTTCAAAATACCTCTTCAGATGTTTGTGTATTCTTCCAAGCTGTTATGAAAATGTTCATTTCTTTATTTCTCCTCTATGCTTACAATCTATCCAATTTAACACTAAGTAATTGGTGTGTTTAATATATATATATATATATATATATATATATTGACGTGTACGGACAGCAGCGTACTTTTCTAATTCAACCTTAACTTCAGTTACTTGAAATTACTTCACCTTGGATACGGCTAGCTCTCAAAATAGTTTATCTCAATTGCTGGGTCGCTCATTTATTATATTACCACTTCTTCGTAGTTCGCTGTCTTTGACTCTGATTACATCCCAAATAAAAGATTACCAGTTCATTTATAGTCCACTTTTTAATATTTTTATAAGGTTACAATAATTCTAAACTCATTCCAATCCAATCTTTACTTTTTTTATTATTTAATTTTGAATTTATAAATTAGCTCGGATTACTGTGAATAATTTTCACCACCGCAGCTTCTACATTTTATTTACACATTATATTTATTTACTCATCCCCCCGACAACCCTCATGTATGGCCAATCGAAACATGTCAACGATCTCATTTGATCTACGCCAACGTCTCATTTAAATATGAATGTACAACCTTGATCTCATACTTCGATGTGCCGAACATTTTACAAATAAGCAACTAAAGTTAACACAAGAATATCGTTGAGAAGGAAAATATAAAGCTAACTAAAATATCATGTCAATATATATAATACAACATGCAGGAGATAACTTTCAGTGAAGTCACTCCTTTATATATATATATATATATATATATATATATATATATATATATATATATATATATATATATATTGCTATGGTGATGAATAACCCTGCGTTGATTATGATAAAAATTGTTGTAAATCAAATAAGGGAGTTTTCCCTGAATATACAATTAGAAATCTAAATCAAAAATTTACGAGTACTTTAAATATACACCATACACATTTAAACTCACCCGGTACAACAGTAAACGTTGCTAGCTCCAAGTTACAACAAAAATTATTTACATTTACACCTACCTTATTCATGAATAATAGTAAATTACCTTCTCAGTGTACTGAATATAATTCTAAATACAGAGACATAAAAACGACATACGACAGGTATTTTAGGATCAAATACTTGATAAAGATATCAAATTATGAAATTAACTATACTCAAAAAGATTTGTACCAATGCAGATTTTACAAAAATAATACACAATCATTTCCTTTATTAATACAAAAAAATTTAACTTTCTTATTAAAATTTCCTGGAATGACTCTATCCTTAATCCAACTCTGTGATACGCGTAGATATCCCACGCAGCTCTTAGTGCAGAAGAACTTATTTGCTTAGTTAGTTTCCTAACGGTTGCTTCTGGTAGAACAATAATTTCTTTTATCTATTCTGTAAAGTACTGGTTCTCAAGGATACATAAACGACGCATAAGTAAGTAAATGTTCATTTATAAATTGTTTAAATCTCAATAAATGTCAAATTACTTTGTTTTAATTTTAGTATTATCACATAACCTCAGAATAAAAACAACTTCGAAGGCTCACAACTTTGAAGCCAGCACAAAATTCGAAGATCTTTGGGAAACAATGCAGGCCAAGGAACGCCACTAATGTACTTGCTACAGCTTCAATTTCTCAATTCCCATCAATTACCTATAATTAGGTATCGAAGCACTATAGTCTAATCGTGGAACACAAAAAAAGCACCTTTTTTTTAAATTTATATCGGGAATTTATTTAGTTATTACCAACACTTTTTAATGATATTTTTGGAGTAAATTTATAATACGTCTCTTTTTGTTTACAAAATTTTTTTCATCTCTATGCATTTTGATTTTATTTAAACCAATAATAATTCAACAAAACTCTCAACTATTTTAAAACTGACCAATGACAAAAAAGAAAAGTAATGACAATTCTAAACAACAATATTAATTATATAAATAATTTTCTTATGGAAATTCTAATTTAAAATCTAATTACACAATTATATAGCTGATCACATTTCCTACGTTTTAACATCTCACATGACATAATTTAGTTGTATAAAAAGAAATCTCACATAAATACTTACTTACATTTTCCATAATATTTATATAACAATAAAGAAACATTGGAGTCATATTCCTCCACATTAATAAAGTTCCTTTAATTACAATTTCCATTGAAGTCAATCCAAAATTATAACGTTAACCTTTACAAATTTAATAATTTTAATTTCTATATAAATTTCAAAAGAATCTAGTCGCATAACACATTACAAAGCTTGCTTCAATAACAAATCAATCATAAAAACAATTATCGTTGCATTACAATCTAGTTTAAATATTCTAATTAACATTTTAACCTTGTTCAAATGATAACTTTATATGAATTTTAAAATTCACATGATAATTTCAGAATCTGCCTGTACCAATCTTATTAACGAGACATAATACCTGTGTAACGATGACATTCTATAAGAAAAACTCCACCTGTACTAGGAAGTCTCCACATATAGAAATTACGATGCTTTCCTACCACATCGGAAATGAACTAACAAACAAATAATCTGCTGTAACTTCGATTCAACAACCCTTTATGTAGTAAAAATAGCATAATTAGTTTACAAACGTAATGTTTATAGTGTTTATTAATTAAGGTGTCGGTAATAACATGGCAATATATATATTGCTATGTACGTTCCGGCCAAAAAAGTTGCCCCACGTTGGAAGTGTCAAAAATTGCTGTGGTTTAAAAAGTCATGGTAAAAAAAAACTTATGCCGACCAGCTCAAACACAAAACTGTTAACCTCAGGGTTCCACTCGCGGCCTCGTTTCGTATAAAAATAAATTGAGATAAAAGTTCGACAAAAAAAAACAAGAACACCCGCTAATTTTTACTAGCTTTACTGTCACCGAAATTGGTTCTTTTTAAAAACTGCACCAACCTTTCCACAGATGTTAGGCATGCCAAAACGCCCCTGGACTGTTACTACACAAGTATACAGACTGCACACCTCTCCAGGCTGGCTCCCCATTCCATGCTCTGCCGTCTCTTCCTCACATGCAGTACTTTTACATTTTCATTTAACGCCGATTAAAACTCAAATTTTATCTTATCGATGATATAATCTGCCTTTTTTAATTTTACAATTTTTATGACATCTTTATCAACAACCAAAAAAAAAGTCCTCTCTGATTTTTAAAAATTTTGTACTCCTTGATCGCCGGGGAAAGATATTATTTCGTCATGGAAACACGTCTTGCCCTAACGGCGATACAAAGGTGAATCACAATTAACATTTAGGCCCCCCCATTATTATATCATAGCAATATATATATATATATATATATATATAAAGTTAAAGATGTTGGTTGTTGGGGTAATCGACCAAGGGCAAGAAATTAAACCACCCTTTGCTATTAAGCTAAGCTTTCGGAAAACTTTATTTCCTTCCTCAGAGCCAAAAAGCTGGGAGGTTCATAAAATGAACGTGAACAAACATGACAGAACTATTTGAGCAGGAATAGCATTATTGTTAACAAATTGGTGTACACCCACAAAATTGAGGTTTAGAATATAAAATTAATAAATTATTACAAACATTTTAAAAAGAAAATACGCAGCAAACGTACTCTCTGTGATACAGAAACACGTGCAATTTTTTTATATTCAATTAATTCAATTCAATTAATTTTATATTCTAAACCTCAATTTTGTGGGTGTACACCAATTTGTTAACAATAATGCTATTCCTGCTCAAATAGTTCTGTCATGTTTGTTCACGTTCATTTTATGAACCTCCCAGCTTTTTGGCTCTGAGGAAGGAAATAAAGTTTTCCGAAAGCTTAGCTTAATAGCAAAGGGTGGTTTAATTTCTTGCCCTTGGTCGATTACCCCAACAACCAACATCTTTAACTTCATATTTCTACGACCAAATACTCTCCTTCCGGGTTTATATATATATATATATATCTTAATTCAGATATTGTAAAAGATGTTCTAAAATAGATTCGGTGAAACCATGTTTTGTGCATATGCGATAATCCGCTCGGGTGACTTGAGACCGGAAGGTTTGGAAACAAATATGCTTACTAGTGTGATAGTTGTTTTAAATTTGTTTCTCAGACACATAGATAGGAAAAATCAAAATCATGTAAGAAGTAATATTTGGGCTATTTCAAGTGGAACTTTTACTGAATAGACTCAATATTACTCAAAAAATAAAAATTTCTAAACTCTTTGTATAATTTAAAATGGCTACTCTGGCAACAATAGATTTACGTTAAATAGTAATTAAATAAAAATTGTAACATATTTAATATTGTAAACACTTTCTTTTAGTAATTAATATCGTAGAAATCTGTTCTTTATTTAGTGAAGGTCACAGATAATGTTGTATTCTCTAAGAGTTTTTAGTGACGCAAAGTCTGAAATGGAAACTAGGTTGATAACTACCAAAACGAACCATTAGAAAATTGCAAAAACTATGTAAGTTATTTCGAAAATAAATTTTGATCTGTTGTAATGGTTGTATACATTCTGATATATTAATTATGGCCTGTATACACGACTTGATGTCTGTGTATTGAATAATAACACCTCAACAAGGATCAACCTATATGTGACAGAATGTTTTGTTCAATATGATAAAAAATATGCTATTTGAAATTATTTTCTATTGTTCATTCCATACTTCCTGAAAGTTTGAGTTTAACTATAAATTATGGAATTTAATATGAAACATGTCTGTTAAAAGAGAAGTAATTTACGAACAACATCTACTAAAATTTTCTTTTCAAGGCTTTGCTTGATTTAAATTAGGATACCATTTATACACAACATATACGAGAGTTGCGACTTAACTCCTGCAAAATGAAAGATAGGCACAATTTAAGTAACCTGAAAATGTGGTAAAGTAATAATTTACTTTAATACACTTTCGAAAAGTTTCTGAAAACAGCCGGCATCACCGCCCGAAGTAACTGCTGTCAATTCAGCGTTTACTTCTTTTTTAATATCTTCAACGTCTTGAAATGTTTCCCTTCGAGAAGAGTTTTCATTTTAGACAACAGCAAAAGGTCTGCTGGTGCGACGCAAAGTAGATAGGATGGGTGCTCTCAAAAGCGCTGTGTTGCATTTAAAAATAATTTTACAATCAGAGCAGAATGGGCAGATGAGAGACTTTGATGTAGAATGAAGTACTGCAGCGCCAGTCCGGGAATTAAGTTGCCAAATCTCATAAATTGTACTACGTTCCATTTGTAAAGAGACAATATGCTATGTGTGAAAAACAAAATATTCCTAAACAAGTCTTAATAATAATTGAAAATAAATTATTTTCACATTATACAATCTAATATAGTCAGTATTAGGTATTTATTTAACTTGGACGGATTGTATAGTTTTAAATATCCTTGGTACATCGTATTCCCTATGTATTGGTAGTTTGATTAAATAATTGTACCTGGCAGTCGCTTATTTCCTTTACATCAAGAAACATGGTTTCAAATATTATTCTTGCTTTAGTTATTCTAGCTCTGGGGGGAGCCTGGAACCCTTAGAAAGCGCGTCACCAGGTGGCGGATCGGAGAGTGCCTTCCAGATATGGAGAAGGTATAGGGCGGAAATCTAATACCACCCCCAGACCAACAGGCATGGTAGTAGGCAGCATCACTATCATTACGAAGCATGGGTGGAGATCTAGTTGATTGGAACAGCTACCCATAGATATTTATCAGCGATTCTAGGAGATGGAAACTCGGTGATATTACTTGCGATGTAGAAGGCAAGGGGAAACTACTGCATTACAGGTCCCAAGAACAATCACCTTGGCGTACAAAATCAAGAACCGGCGTTCCTTAAATGGGGCAGGGTGTAACGTTTGTTTAGTTTCACCGCTTCATAGGAATTATAGTTTTATTTTAATTGCCGCCCTTGGGTCGATAGCTATTTTATTATTGTTAAAGTTGAAGTTATGGGAGGTCCCTTTTGCAAAGCCTTTGAAAGTTCCTATTGTTCCGCTTGACGTACTTGTGTAGTCTGGATATGCCGATCGAAAACAGTTTTTGGAATTCTTCGTTGGCAGAATGACCGGAAGTCCCACGTGTAAGAATTTTGCTCTAGAACAATTTCGTTTGGGTGAGAGTTTTTGCGGCAAGGGGAATGCCAGTGAACGCTAGCTTGTGGGAGTGAACAGACGTGGTTTTTGGAAACCGGGTTGTTGGTAGCTTTCTTCTGCTAAATGAATATATTGTGATGATATTTTGGTTAGCTTTGTGTTTTCCTTCTCTACGTTGTCTTTGTGTTAACTTTAGTTGCTTTTCTGTACAATGTTTGGTACATCGAAGTATGTGATCAAGGATGTTCATTCATTTTTAAAAGACGTTGGCGTAGATCGAATGAGATCGTTGAAGTGTTTCGATTGGCCAGACATGAGGGTTGTCGGGGGATGAGTAAATAATTTAGTGTGGAAAATAAAATGTAAAAGCTGCGGACGTGAATAACGGTTCACAGGAATCCGAGATTGATAAAAATTCAAAATTAAGTAATAAAAGTGTTAAGTTTAGATGGAATATGTTTAGGTTGATTGTAACTTTACAAAACTATTAAAGGTTGGTGTTTACAGAAACTGGTAATCTTTTATTTGGGATGCATTCAGATTTAATGACAGCGAACTACGAAGGTGTGGAACTATAATTTATGAGCGACCCAGTGACTGAGATAGACGAGTACTAAATTTTTAAAATTGGAGATGACTTTTTGTTTTTTTTTTGTTTAGTGTTGGGAGAAATGTCATAAAAATTGGCAGATTAAAAAGGGAAAATATACCATCATAAAATAAAATGTGAGTTTTAATCGGCGTTAAATGAAAATGGAAAAGTACTGCATGTCGGGAAGAGACGGCAGAGTACGTAAAGCAGAACCAGCCTGGAGGAGAGGTGTGCAGTCTGTATACTTGTGGAGTAACAGACCAGGGGCATTTTTGCTGGCCTAACATCTGTGAAAAGGTTGGTGCAGTTTAAAAAAAAACTACTTTCGGTGACAGTAAAGCGTAGTAAAAATTTGCGAGTGTTAATTTTATTTTTTTTTGAACGCTTCAACTTTTTAAACTAGTCGAGGCCGCGAGTGAAAACTGAGATTAACTGTTTTGTGCTTGAGCTGGTTGGCGGATAATAAACTACAGCAATTTTTGTTGCTGCCAACGTGGGGCGAAAATTATTATTATTGTGAAGGGATAAACCATAACAATTTTTAACACTTTCAACGTGGGGCAACTTATTGAATTGTATGCACACAGTATGCCTTAGGCAAAAGGATCTTCGACTTGTGTCGGATTAAAAACATTACCAGAGTGTCAGCTTCTTGAAAAGACAATTCAGTGAATTTGTTCTCTCGACTTATGTCGGAATAGAAGCCTTCAACCCCGTGACAGCCTCCCTTGAGCCGTTGCAAGTGATAATCTCGTACAGCGGCGGAGATTTTTGCTCCCGAAGTTCCCGCCTTTCTTTTGTTATCAAAGAAAGTCCTGGCCGTAACGTTGTCTTTATCGTGATCCAGTCTCCAGGGGCGTGCCTGCGAATTTTGCCTGCTTCTCGAAAAACCTAGGAACACCCCAGTTGTGCCTCTCTACTCCTTACCGAACAAAACTAAGGTAGGACAAATTGTTGATTGTGTTGTAAAAACTTGTTTCGGGTTTCATTTTGTTGGATTAATGTGCTGAACCTTTTTTTGATGCAACGCAAAGCGACCTTCGGTAACCAGGTGCCATTTTTTTTTATTCATTCACATACATTTTTATGCATACATTATATGCATTCATTCAATAAATGGGAAGAATAAGAGTGGATATAATGGCAAAAATGAAATACGCTGGCCTGACTCCGGATATTGTACATATACAAACGACGTTGTATACTATGCCGACAAAGGATGACAAACACCACTGTTACGGTGTAGGTATAATAGTATCAAAAGAAATAGACAATTTAGTTAAAAATTTTATACTGCTACAAATATGTGCAGTACCGTTGGATATGAACGTAATCCACGTGTATGCGCCAACAGCTGACAAGGACGAAGAAGAAATAGAGCAAATGTACAAAGAACTTTTGGAGGTATTAAAACATATCAAACGTAATGACATAGCCGTGATTATAGGTGATTTAAATGCCAAAGTTAGACAGGGGAAAGATGAAAAGATAGGTGGTTTATATGGTCTAGGATCTGGAACAACACAGGCGACAAATTTGTGCTTTAATAATAATGAACACCTATTTTAGGCTTCCTTTAAGAAGGTTATACATGGGCTGCCCCGGGTGCCAATAAGCAGAACATAAAAGAAATCAAATTGACTATGTTACGATTAAGCAAAGATGTATCAACTGCATAAAATCTGCGAAAGTTTACCCTGGAGCTGATTTCAACTTAGGTCATTACCGTATAATGATAATCAAACTTAAACAAATTATGTGAAGATTACCACGAAGAAGTTTTGACATGCGACAGGTGAAAAGGAAAATGTTAGAGAACATGGGAGTGACCCCTGCGAAAAGAATTCAATAACAAAAGTGTTAAAGAAATATATATGGCCGAAGAAGTGTGGCAAATCCTCAAACGGAAACTGCAAGGCATCACCAAGGACCATATACCACAGAACTGATGAAAGAGAGGATATTCGTTAAGAATAAAGAGGAGCATATATATAACGAGATTCAAACACATATGAGAAGGTCCATAAGAAGGGTGACGGAGCAATACATGAAAGTCAAATCTAACGAAATTGAAGAACTGGAAAAGAAAAATGATAGTTTTAACATACATCGCAACGTAAAGCAAGCTGCGGGTATTTACAAGAAAAAAACATGTTAATAGATAACAGAAGAAAGTAAATAATAGATATAAAGTGATTGAATTTTTGCCAATTATTAATAAACGAAGTTACTATTTATTCACTGTTTTTAAGAAACCTTTTAATTTCTGACGAAGCGATGTTTAGCTACAATAGGTGTGTCAATAGACACAATTGCGACCAAACAAAACACGGCGTTGCAATTAAACTATATTAGCTTCTTTAAGATTCTCAAAAGTTAAAAAATCCCTTGTATAACAAACTAAAATTGTAATCTTTCCCCACATATGAAGATGGTTCATCATTTATTGCCCCTAACATAGAAGATATTGACCGACAAATGAATAATACTTTTCCTAGTAACGTCAGTTATTGGCATTTATATATGCCAAGTTACAGGTGCCTAACTTCTTCTTTATAAAAGTTATACATTTAATATTACCGTGGTGCTGGTGATTTAGTTGAAATGGAAAAAATCCAAAAAAGGGCTGTAATAACATATTTTTTAATAAGGGTCCGCAGTGTTGGGTGATATCAAGTAGTTAAAAATTGGTGTCGGGATTTCAAATCGGGAAGGAAGCCATGTCAACATGCACCAGGTGCAAGACCACAAAAAACTGTTATCACTCAAGAAAGTAATAATTTGGTCTGGTGCTGAGGCATCGGAGAATTACGGTCAAATATATAATATATATACGTGGCTTTTCAATTGGAAACGGTTAGAAACTTTTGCACAAGAAATTACGAAACTGCGGACGACGGATTCCGAAAATGTTCTCATTTGATCAGAAGCAGGCCAGGTTTCTCACTGCTGTGAGCAATTTGAGACCAACGGAGAAAGATTTGTACAGATATTTGGAAAGATTTGTAACTGTAAATGAAACCTGGATTTATCACTTTCATCCAGAGTCAAAACCGCAGAGTATGGAATAGCGGCATCGTGGTTCTCCGCCCCCCACGAAAGTTCTGTATGATTTCATCTGCCATACAGGTAATGGTAACAGTGTTTTGGGATTCTGAGGGAGTTTTTCTTGTTGATGATTTACCACGTGGTCACATAATAACGGGAGACTATTACGCAAAACTCATACCAAAAGTTGGTGAAGACATAAAGCAAAAACGGCGTGGAACATAGAATCACGACGTTCTGTTCCACCAAAACGACACTCCTGCTCACAAGAGCTGTATTTCTATGGCAGCTATTCACAATCCTGGATTTGATATTTTAAGAAAACTCCAATATTCCCCACATCTGGCCCCCAGTGACTTTTACGTGTTGCCCAAATTACAAGACCATCCTCGGGAATTTATTTTTCAGACGATGAAGAGGTGATGGCTGCTATGAATGAGTGGTGTAGTGCGCGTGTACTGCGTTTATCGGGTTGCCTTGTTTTGGGTTGCTTATGTTTTTGTTATTGTTTAGATAGTTACAGATATCCACTATCTTGTACAATCACAAATAAATCGTGCTCTCCAATTTGATCTTTTAATTCAAATATATTTGGTGTTCGGACCTTCAGTAAGGTCTTAGCACCGTAGTGGTTTGCAGTGCAGGACAAGGAGATTTTTTCTAAAGGCGATAAAGGTGTGCAACATCGTTATACAAAGTGTGTTAACCTTTTAGGGGATTAATAAAATTGATTTAAATAATATCAATATCATCTGAAATTGACCACGTTTTGGCAATTAACTCCCTCTAGCGGCAGAACGGCTGAAAATAATCTGATATAACTTTATATCAGCTTTATAGTAGGATTAAAGTAGTGTTTCAAAAATCCCATAATATACTGGGTGTTCTATAAAAAAATATGTTTATTGCAAGACTCCGCATTTAAATGTCTTGCATAAACAGAAGTAAATTTAAAATATCCAATAGCGGCGTACCTATTGTCTAACGAAAACAGAATTTCAGGCACCGATAAGACAGTTTGTATATATATATTTTTTGATTGTACCTGCATAATAATCCTTGCTTAGCAAACAAGAAAGTGTGCTAAACCTAAACACTACATTAAAACACGCACTTGCTTTAATGTTGCTAAGTGAGAATGACGTAATCAACTTGTTTATTTATATAATGATCACCAAAATAAAATTGATCGCGGGTGTCAAACTGGAAGAAAATCGAATTTACGTAGCAACATAAATAGCAAATGCTAAGAATCGCCATGTTGGATATTGCATCACATCATAAAGATTATTTTATAAAATGAATTATAATTAAAATGCTACTTTCCAGCTCTATTTTTCAGTTTATGATGCAGGTAAAATGAAAAGTATGGTATGATACATGTGTATAATTGAGCCTTTAAAGTACTATCGACGTTAGAAGCATCGTGCTATTAACTCGTCGCACATACTTTAAAGGCTTCATTATACACAAGTATCATTATATAATATTTCTAATATTTCATATAAGTAAGATATCAAACTGATTCGTTTTAACAGACATTCTGTATAGCTTTAAACATCAATAAGTTTCCCAATCTTGCTAATAACCTGGTGTATGGCAAAATGCTCGCTATTTACTGCTAGTGTGATGAAATAATTGCAATTGTTAAGTCGTCTATTAGCCTTACATCAAGAAACATGGCTTCAAAAATTCTTCTTGCTTTAGTTATTCTAGCAACCCTTGCGACGGTTGTATGTAAGTAATAAATTACTATACTTAACTATTTCACAATGAATTCACAGTCTTCTAATTTAAATTGTCGAAATTGTTGTATGTTAAAGATAAAAGATAATTGAGCAGCAGCACCTTCACGTTGTCTGGCATTTAATTTATAATACTTAACGTTTATCAATTGCCCTACTATACGAATAAAGTACGATTGGCAAAAAGGTATTATGAGTATTATGAAAAATGATTTGATATTGACAACTAAGGCTAAGACAACTATGCTAACCAAGTATATTGCTGAGCAACAGCAACTTTCGCAGTTTACGGTAGACAATTTTCATTATTTAAAAAAAGGTGATTGGATAATTTGGCAACCTATAAATTAAAAAGAAAAATGGGGATAATGTTATGTTAAATACATATGTTCCAGCAATTTCAGTAAGACCAGCAGTAAAATTTTAACTATTATGGTATTAAATGTGATTGTGTTTGACATGTATACGCTATTAAAAAAATTAACGGTCTTACATAAAAAGTAACTAAATATATCTTGTAATAAACAAACCACTTATTTTAAATGACATTGAGAGGAAATAGTAAAACGAATGGCACTACCTTGAAATTCTAGAAAATAGCTGTACGATTTAGGAAGATTAAGGGTTATTGTAGTTTACATTTCACCCTTCGCCTCGTACAATTACCACATCATTGGTATAGAAAGCAGTTTAACTATTGAAATATTCAATCAGTGGTTTTTAAAAAATACTTGTTATTGGTCTCAAGATAGATGTATGTACATGTTCGCTATGATTAGTCGTTCCTCTAAATTGCCTTTTAGTCTCTAAATATATGAATACTTGAATTAATTGGTTCACGAAATGATTGCTATTGGCGTCAAAGTAGCTACACTAGATCACTTCAGTGAATCTTTTACCCAAAATAAAAATTGCACTTTGTTTGGAAATAGCTACAGAAGGCGACTAGGATTCCTCGTTTAAAAAATTAATTGATCTCATAGTAACGGTACAAGGTGACTTCAAATAATGGTTTACATAATTTCACACAAAATAAATGTGAATGGTCTCAAAGTATTGGTACGAGGTCACTTTAATTTGTAGCTTCACAATGTTATTGTTTTTGGTATCACCGTAGCTATTCGAAAGGAGCTGACATCATATAGCGTACACAAAGTCATTGCTGTTGGTGCAAAGTCGCTGTACTAATCGTTTACACATAATAATTATTTTTATTCTCAAATTAGCTGTAAGAATTCCCACATACCAACTTTCTTCTGTATAATATATCTGTAAACAAACACTTCCTCAGTCCTTTCATCGAACATATCGAATTGATATTACGAGGGGATGATGATTACTGTGGGTCGGAGCAAGCTCCTGCACTTAGGCCACCAGGGCTCATTGTGCTCCCTTGGGGTTACAAAACACTTCACACCCCGAACAGATCCATCGCTTCGGCGAAATACGCCTGTTCAAAGACCACACTCGTCAAACTCTCAGCTGAGAATGGCGTGAAAATCCTATGGGTTCCGGGCCATAGTGGAATAAGGGCAATGAGGAAGTTGATGCCTTAACTGTGGCTGGAGCCTCTGAACCTTTAGTAGGTCCAGAGCCAGCTTTTGGAATAGCCCCCAAACACGCGAGGCACGAGATCTGGAATCACACAAACGCACAATTTCAGCATTCTTGGACCTCTAGACTCACACCCAGACAGGCTAGAGCCTTCATCAAGAACCCTACTCCTAAATCGGTAGACTAAATTCTGAATCTAAGTAGAAGGCAAATCAGGATAATAACGGGCCTCCTTACAGGCCACGGACACCTGAACAGTCATCTCCACACTATAGGGAATGTGCTAAACAACCAGTGTAGGAAATGTAAAGAGCAAGAGGAAACCTCTGAACAGGTTCTCTGCACATGCAAGGAATTAGCAGCCTTAAGACGCAAACACCTTGGCTCTCCTTTTCTTGAATCAGGAGACATTCAAGACACGCCTTACGAGGGCAACTCAAATGCTTATCTACCTAGACACGAAAACAATGGTTAATCGGTCTATGCTACTAATGTTACATTTTCGCACGTTTTTGACAGTTGCATATGCAGTTTTCTTGATATGCGCACTCGTTTAAAAAATAATTTTGTGCAATTGTATTAAAAACAAATGTTATAAAACTTGACAACACCGAAGTGTAATAACATTCTTGACAAAAGAAGGGAACGGGGCAAGAACTATTACTGACAGGATAACGGCGGTCTACGGAGAAGTTGGTCTATCTTAGTCCAAGGTTAAATTTTTGTATTAATAATTTAGTAGGGGACGGGAACCCGTTGAAGATGACTCGACATCGGGCATACCGTCAGATGCGACTAATGAAGAAACGTGACATACAGTTGAGGCTATGGTGCTGGATGATCAACGTTTGAAAGTTGCAAGTATATCTTCGTAATTAGGAATTTCTGAGGGAATCCTCTTTACCATTTACCTTGAGTAAGGTGTCAGCGCAATGGATTCCAAGGCTCCTGATTCCGGAATAAAAATCGCATCGGCAACAAATTTGTCCATTTGTCCACTATAGAAGAAGATTCAGAGTTTCTATTACGAATGGTGACTGGTGACGAAATTTGTGTTCATTACTGGGATCTTGAGACGAAACAAGAATCCATGCAATGGGTCCATAAGGGTTCTCCATCGCTGAAGAAATACCGAACCCAACCTTTTGTTGATAAGTTATAGCCAAAATTTTCTGGGATATGGAGGGAATATTGTTGATCGAATATATGCCAAGCGGGGCTACATTTACTGGAGAAATTTATGCCTATACTCTATGACAAACGCCAACGTCTGCGTCAGAAAAGCGTCGTGGTTGTGGATGACAATGCATAAGCCCACAAGGCTCAAAAGGTCGTATCTGTTTGAGACGAATATGGGTTTCGGGAGATTGATCATCCACCTTACAGCCCAGATATGGCACCATCTGATTTTTACCTGTTTAGAAACTGAAGAAATATTTAAGAGGATGAAGATTTTACCCAGATAACGAATTGAAGCAATCCGTTCATGGCTACTTCCCTAGCCAACCAAAGGATTTTTTTTCTGAAGGTCTAAACCAACTTCCGAACAGATGGCATACTCCAGTTAATTGTTAAGGAAATATATTTTTTATATCAGAATAGCTGTACGAGGTTAACTCAATTAATCTTTTAGAAACAAGAACTGCTTTCAGTGTAAAAGTAATTTCACGAGGCACCTTTAGCTAGTTGTGTCACAATTAGTTTTTGTCGTCGCAGAATGAATGTACCACGGCGACTGAATTAAACGTGTACAAAAGTAATTTTTATCGATCACAAATTAGTTATATGATACCATTTCAATGAATTGACATACGAGTTACTTTATATCAGAATAGCTGTATAAAGTTGGCTCAAATAATCGTTTACACACAAGAATCGCCTTCTATCTCATATAATAATAGGATATATTAAAACATTTATTATTTTATTGTTATTATTGTATTTATTGATATTGATTTAAAGCAATAGATTCTTCTCCTTTTCAATGAGTTTGTACAAGGTTACTTTGTGTCAGAAAATCATTTGCTGTTTCAAAATAGCTATACGCGATCGCCCCAAATAGTAGACATACAGGGTGTGTACCGTCAAGCGGGGCTACTGGGTCACCACATTTTTACTTATAACAGGATGATACTTTTATTTAGGGATATAAAAACTATGCACTGTATCGACTTGACCCTTGGGTAAACATAGTTTATATTGAAATTCATGCCGATGTTCCCAAAATCCAACAAAAATTGTTTTTCTATGTAACCATGTAGCATGTAGTTGGGACTACTTGCACACTTTTCGCTTTTTTAGCGGTATAGGTTATAGAAATGCAGGGGCCTCGGTGGAGTAGTGCGGGAACGCGTTGCCACTCGAGGTCACAGCGAAATGTAATCGATCGGCTGGGGAGTTCGAATCCCAGCTAGGGCGACAGAGTTCGGCACAAAATCTTTGTCTAGGTCACTATCATCCATAGTTTCTTCTTTAGAATTTTCGCAACTGGGGAAATTCTAATAAGGGTCAGTGCTTTCTTGGTTGCAAATGCCACACATCCATTTGTGGCATTTAAGTCACCGAATCATTCACTTTTATCCAGCCAATTTTTCCATTTTATACGACAAATGCCACAAATGGATGTGTTTGTTTCTTCTGTCTAGCACTTTTACGGATCAGAATATTAACGTCAGAGGCACTACATGTCTTTAAATGTGCTTTTCTCGTTTTCTTGGAAGATACAGAAGCCTCAGGCTGCTTAACAAAGGTAGAAACATCCGTACCTGGCTCTATTTTCTTGCGTTAGCTGGAAACGGAGTCATGTAAATGGTGCTATCCTTGTATGCGGGAGAGAAGTGGATGGTAAGATTATCTCCTACTCACACAACCTTGGCACCTGGTTCAAGAGTTACTTTAATGTGGGGTTTTAAAACCCTGAAAAAACACGTTTCAAAAAGGTTAATATCAAACCATCCACTGGGACTACTGGCGTATTTTGTCCCCTGGGACCCACCTTCCATCCAGTTTTGCTACGAATGTAATGCCTTATACACCACCATTGGTGGAAGCAAATCACCATTTGCATTTCCGCAAACCATTACACTAATGGAAGTTCGCGAGTACTATTGGACCCTTTCAACTCCTCTTGTATTTCGAGGAACAACCACTTTCCTCCAGGATCGTCAGTAATATTGGTTTCGTTGTAATTATAGAAATTGGTAGGCTCAAGGTTGTTAAGAGTGGTTTCCATCTTACTGAAAAGCCGTAACATCTTTTCTGTAGACGGACGCTCTTGATCGCTTAACGTTAGATACTGTTCGAATTAATAGACGGTTCCTCTTGTTAAAGGATTCTACAAAATCTGGTCCGGGAGTTTTGACTTGTATACTGCAACAGTTTTTCCTTATTTGTCAAAATATTTGTTGAGTATCCCCAGTTAAGGGTATAAGCTAGACATGGCGTTGGCTTGGTAAAATCCTAAGTCGAAAATCCTAATACTAAAACGTTCTACTATACTTCCTGCGTCTGCACGACGTCCCCAATGTTTAAACGTCCAATCTGGTACGGTTAATCGTTAACTGTTGATAGAAAAAGCTGCAACTTAGAAAGAAGAAAAATTGTGAGTATTCGCTTTCCGTAATTGTGGTCTTTCTGTCTCAGAAGTTTATTCTTAATATTTCCTCAGTCACTTATTTTCATAAAAAAACTATTTTGCGACATTGTAAAGCACTAAGTAGTTCTCCCATGGTGTTGCCAAATTTTGACACTATAAAATCAAAGTACTTCAATTTGCTTGATCTAATTTGGTGATATCTTTGATTGTTTGTATAGTTTACGTTCATGAGTATGCCGATATGTACATGGTATACGGTTTGTGTAATGGAAATATATGGCGGTACAAGAACACCGCACACCGGGTTTTCCAAACTGGAGACATCCAGAGGAAATTTATTTCAAAGGCTGGGAGTGTTCGTGAAACTGGTTCGTTTGTCAAAAGAAACGCGAACGCTGAAGGCAAAGGCGCACAATACAACTGGAAGAAAAAATTTTACACGCAACACACGAAGATCCTTCCATGAGTACCCGGAAATTAACTGCAACATTAAATATCCCTAGTTACAAGACCGTATACTTGGTTCTACGAGAAATCAGCATGTCTGCAAAGTTTAACCTTTCTATGAAAACAATTTTGGAAGACGATTTTAAATAGAATTCATGAAAACGGTGACTTCTAAAGACGTATTCTTTGGAGCGATAAGTGCATATTTACCGGAAATGGCGCGTTTAATATGCGTAATGCTCATTGTTAGGTTGAGGAAGCCCATACGAATTTCGTGAATATAGTCACCAAAGAAGGTTTTCCTCTAATGTGTGGTTGAGCATAATAAATCACAGGGTTGTAGTGCAAATTTACCTACTAAATCGTCTTAATGATGAATACCTGAATGTTTTCGAACAAGTTGATGAGATTCCGGTCAATATACTACCTAATATGTTATACAACCTCCAAGGATGGATGTAATGGCTCCTGTAGACCGAATGACTGCCGGTATAAGCAGTTCCCTCTCACAAGCCAACATCTACGGGTGGAAGAGCTGGTATAGGTCAGGGCACCTTCATGCCCCTGGAAGGAGAAATCTTTCCTTTATAGACGGATGAAACAACAATATGGTCAACGCCATGGAGCTGCAGAGGGCAACGGGAAACCACTGCATTAAATACCCTGATGGGTATCCCTAGTTTAATCAATATGGCTGAATTGAGAGCAAAATGTTCCGGAGTCCCTACTTCCCCGTTCAGATCTCCGGCGGGAACGGTTTTGCATAAAGCTAAGAAGAAAGAAGAAAGAGATGAAAATAGCTACATGGAATATTCAATCTATATATGAAGTGGGAAAAATTCACAATGTGCTTTAAGAAATGTAACGTCTTAAGGTAAACATAATGGGGCTGAGTGAAACCAGGTGGCCAAATTCAGGAGAAATGCAAATTAATCAAGCGAAGATATGCTACTCATGTAACAACGACCGGTTCCATTGGAATGGAGTAGCAATACCAGTAGACAAATCCATTTGTAAGTCAGTAATCAGCTTCATGCCTATCTCAGATAGGGTAATCATGATAAAAACTCAAGCATTACAACGAATAATAAATTTAATACAGGCATATGCCCCTACTGCAGATAAGGCTGAGGAAGAAATAGAACAATTTTATAACGACGTTCAACAAGCTATAGATATCACAAAAAATAGAGAAATCACGATTATCACGGGGGATTACAACTCAAAAATAGGAAAAGGAGAGGTGGAAGATATCATAAGTAATTATGGACTAGGAATAGGAAATGAAAGAGGAGATAAATTGGAACAGTTCTGCCAAGAACAAGAAATAATAATCTCAAATACGTTCTTTAAATTGCCCGAAAGGGGATTTTAAACATGGATATCACCAGTAGATAATGACAACAACATAGTTAGAATCCAAATAGACTATGTATTGATAAATAAACGATATCGCAATTCCCTCAAGTCGGCCGAAGCATACCCGGGCGCAAATGCAGCAACTGACCACAATCCAGTGGTAATAAAATTCGAAGCACGATTAAAGAAATTAACATCGCAACAGAAAAAAAAACAACTACAAATAACTCAATTAAAAAACCAAACAACAAGAGGTCAACTAACGGTGAAAATTAATAAAGAACTAGAAAAAATAGATATAAATCTGAAGGGGGGCCCAAGTAATACATGGAAATAATTCAAAAACACAATAATGATCCCAAGTAGAGAAATATTAGAAAACCAAAGGTCAATATCACAAATAAACATGGATGATGGATGAGATACTGGAATTGATGGAAAACAGAAGGCAATATAAGATTATCGACAATGGCATATATAAAACTTTACATAAAGAAATAAGAAGGAAAATACGAGAAACCAAAGAGAAATGGTACACAAATAAATGTGCAGAAATAGAAAAATTGCAAGCAAGACACGATGATTTTAACTTGAACAAGAAGATAAAGCAAATGGCGGGTGTAAGAAAATCAAATAAAAGTAATATCCTACTAAATAGAAATGGTAAAATAATTCCCTATTTGAAAGGAAAATTAGAAAGATGGAATAGTATATTATGTAACGAGGTTGGAATGGAAATTCCCATGCGAGTGGAATCCACGAAGTTAATGGGAAATGTATAAATAATATCAGATATGCATATGACACTATACTTATTGCATTAGAAGATTTACAGAGAATATTAGGCCAAGTAGTCGAACGTAGTGAAGAAAAGGATCTGACAGTATATATCAAAAAGACCAAATTTATGACAATCACAAAATCACAACAACTACAAAACAATATATGGATTGGAGGGGAACAAGTGTTAAAGATACAAAAATACAAATACCTGGCAACAATTGTTTACGAAAACAATCAATACACAGAGGAAATTAGATCAAGAATCGGCCAGGCCAGGACCATATTTAATGAAATGAAAAATGTATTATGCAACAGAGACCTGAGCTTACAGCTGAGAATCAGAATGTTGAGATGCCATGTGTTTTCAGTAGCATTTCATGGAATGGAGGCTTGGACGATGAAGAAAAACATCAGTAATTGATTAGAAGCATTTGAGATGTGGACATATCGAAGAATGTTGAAAATATGCTGGATGGACAAAGTAACAAATGATGAAGTACTCAGAAGAATGGGGAAAGAAGAAGTAGTATTAAACACAATTAAGATAAGGAAATTGCAGTATATAGGTCATATGATGCGAGGAGAGAGATGTGAAATCTTACAAAATATCATACAAGAGAAACTACAAGGTAGAAAAAGTAGAGGAAGAAGACGTATCTCCTGGTTGAGTAGCCTGAGACAATGGTATAATTGCAGTTCCATTGAATTGTTCAGAGTAACAACGTCGAGAATACAAACAGCCATAATGACAGCCAACCTTCTAAGAGGGGACGGAACTTAAGAAGAAGAAGATGATGATATATATGCATGATAGAGCTCCTGCTCATTTTGCCCGGATTGTATGAGAGTAGTTAGAGGAATACTTCCATACATATGTATTAGTTGAGGCGGTTCCATTTTACGGCCCGCATGATAACCTGATCTCAATCCTTTAAACTTTTTTGTTTGGGGTTCTATTAAAGTAAAGTTTACGCTACGCCTCCACCATACGCTGACGTAGTTAAAAGCGGAATTAACGTGACAGTATTAGAAATTATACCGGAAATACCGGAGCGAGTAATGCAAACGATACCACGAAAATTGAAACTATGTTTACAAGCAGATGGTTTTCACTTCGAACAATTACTATAAGTAGTTAGTTATGGTCATAGTAATAACACCTGTTTGGATGCAGTGTTGCCAAATGGGTTTGTTTTCAATGGTCCCTTAGTACATAGGAAGCTTGGTACAACATTTTAGTATAAAGATTTTCGACTTAGGATTTTACGAAGAACATCGCCACGTGTAGATTTTTTATTAACTTATACGCACCCTGCATAATAATTGCTCTTAGTTCACAGTACAAGCTACTTCGTATATACGGGGTTCAGTTCAATTGGCTTCGTATAAGATAAACACCTATTTTGCTCTTAAAGTAACTTGTATGGGTTGTTTTAAGTGACTATTTACACAAAATAATTAATCTTCGACTCAACATATCTAACAATTAATATTTATAATTAATCTAACTCTAATACAATAGTATTTGTTTATCAAGCTGTGCTAATTGACCATAAGTAACTGACCTGTACCATCTAATTGACAAACTACAATGTGACATGTTGACCAAATTATCTTTTTTCGGCTAATTTTTCATATTTAATGTTGCAGTTTCGTTGGATGATCATCGTTGTAAAGAGCTAGTAGGAATCTGTATTGAGTTAGAATATGCCTGCGACGAAACCCAACAAATCTCGGAAGCCACCGATTGCCCATCGAATCAAGTTTGTTGCAAGTTGTTTACACCCATTTAATTTCCAGAATATTTAAGCATATTGTTTAGTTGTCTAATGATTGGGATGTAATATACAACTTAAAATACAGATTTGCGTTTTTAGGTTTTTTTCTAATACTTAGTTGTTGCAAAAAGGTTTATACATTGAAGTAGATGACATTTAAGGCTGATATTGTTTTCGTAATGGGCTTAATGAGAGAGGGAGAGAGAGAGAGAGGGAGAGAGAGAGAACAACGTTCCAAGCAATGATCAATATTAAAAATTTAAATTTTTAGATGTAAGAGTTTCTAAACATTTCTTTTTCTTATTGAAATGGTCAAAAAATATTTGTAATAGTACCGCTATATAAGGGACACAAACAATTTTTCTATGTCATATAAGCTAGATATCAGACTAATACCGACTTTAAAAGCACTACACTTTTTCACGTGCCCGTAAACTCGTCGCACATGCTTTAAAGGCTTCATTATATATAGTATCATAATATAATATTTCTAATATTCCATATAAGTGAGATATCAAACTGTTTCGTCTTACCAGATTCACCCTGTATAGTTTTAATTATCCATTAGTGTCCCAGCCTTGCTAATAACTTGGTGTATCGTAAATGTTGGCGATTTATTACAAGTTTGATAAAATAACTGCAAATGCTCAGTCGTTTATTTGCTTTACATCAAGAAACATGGCTTTCATTATTCTACCTTTAGTTATTCTAGCAACCCTTGCGATGGTTGTAAGTAAGTAATAAACTATTATACTTAACTATTTTACAATAAATTAACATTTTCCAATATTGGATGTTTGAATAAATTAGTCTTTAATTTTAATTACTAAAAATTATTGCATGTAGAAAATAATTACATAGCACAACCTTTATGGCATTTAAATTATGACACTAAACGTTTATGAATTGCCCTACTATATGAATAAAGTACGATGGTCATAAAAATCCTATAAGAAACAGTTTTTTCACTTGGAGGGTATGCTAAGGAACGGATGTGTTCCAAGTGACTATTTACACAAAATACTTTATTTTTGCCGCAACATAGCTGAATGATTTTAACAATTTCTATTTCTACCAGGATTGTTCAATAGAAACACGCCCATTAACATTAAGGCATGACTCCCACTGTCGTACTAATCTATAGATACCCTGCTGCTGAAATTCTTGCAACGGTTGACGAAACCATTATCTATTGGCAGTGTGCACTTCAGTCGCATAGGCAAAATTCCGGACAGTAAAGCGGTTGTTCAAACAAAAAAAGATATGGTTAACATTATTTTTCCCGCTGAAATTTGAGATTGGAATTTGTTTTCGACTTCCGATAATATGCATGCTCTGACGCTTCGATTCCGGTTCATAGTGGTAGCACCAAGATTCATCACCAGAAACAATCTGGGTAAAAGGGTATTGTTTGCTTCTTGGTAGTCCATCAAGTGCTGTAGTGACAATGCTGAACGAAAATTCTTTTGGTCAGCAGTAAGCAGCTGTGGAATCCACAGAGCAGAAACTGATAACTAAGAGTATGAATAATGGAATGAACACTTCCTATACTGATGCTGATCATTTCAGAAAGTTCTCTGACTTCTGATCTGTTGTTTTTCACTTTAGCTCAAATGCTTTTCCCTCCTGTCGAATGATTTTCCTTTTATAACAAGTTTATGCCAAAACAATTTCACTATTTGTCAATTGTAATACGCACTTTGATACAAAAGAACAAGGAATGATGGCAGAGCCTCGTAAAAAAATAAATAATAGTAAAATAAGTAATAAAATACATGCTTTAATAATAAGAGGCATGCATTTTGGTTGGTCTAGTATGCTGGTTGGACATACATTCAATATTCTACCTAACACGGTAAGAAACATAAAAGAAAACCGCTAGTAGCGAGAGCTACACAACTGATACATCGTGAAAAGCAATCTGAAAGCTTTATACATTACTAGAAAAATATCATTCAGTTGGTTACGATTAATCCTGTACTTATAGGGACCTCGATGGGGCAGTGCGAACAAGCGCTGCCAGTCGAGGTGACAATCGCTCCTCGATCGGCTGCGGGGTCAAACCCCGGCTAAAGCGACGATCATATTTCCCTTAGCTAAGTTTAGGGTGCATCTAGCATGACTGGCTAGTAAGTATCCCCGCAACCTCTGAAGTAATGCGAAAGCGGTTCCGGCGGGGGAACGGTAGTGTAAATGGCAAAAAAATACTGTACTTATGATAAAACTTGTTAATAAGTTTTGTTCATGTTTTGTTCCTATTTGATTTCTTTCAAACGCTATTTTGGATGAGTTTACGAATTTCAGGTTCAAATTGTTTAAAAATGCAATATAACTTGTCAATTTGTTTTATTTGCTGATAGTTTTTTAAATTATCAGATAAATAGGTTCGAAAATTGTTTGGGTGCAAACGTCGCGTCGGTAACGTTTTTTATTAATCTTTAACTCTCTTGTGCTTTCTGTGAAACTTTGTTGATTGGTCGTGAATAAGTTAACTGATGCATATGCTTGATATTCTACAATTAAAGTTCGTTATTTCTGACGTGTTGATCAAATTATCATAGCTAATATTTCATATTTAATGTTGCAGTGTCAGTAGAGGAAGAACGCTGTAAAATTATGAGGATCATGAACGCCGACAATTCCCTTTCGCCCCAACTTCTTGAAAGTCTTGGATGTGGAATGTCCGCCTAACGAAATTTGTTGCGTAATGCTGGAATTCATTTATAATTTGACATGACACAGATTTTTTGTGTTGTAATGATTATATGGCTACTTCAATATACATTGTATATTTAAAATCTCGTATTCATATAGGTGCCTTAGTTGTAATTTAATTAAGTTAGTTGTTACAAAATGTTTATATGTTATACGTTTAGATGTAAATTACATTTGTGATTAAGTTTTCTTTTCTAATGGACCCAAGACAAGGAAGTCGCATAGGGATAAAGTGGGACTGTAAGGCGGCTGTTCTAACGGTAATAGACCTTGATAGTAAAAAAATACGGCTAACATTACTTTTCCTGTTGAAATTTGAGACGGGATTGTATCGGCTTCGGAAAATATGCATGCTCTAACGCTTCGATTCCGGTTCATAGTGATAGCACTAAGATTCATCATCGGTAAACGATCCGGTGAGAAAAGGTATTGCCTTCTTCTTGGTAGCGTATCAAACGCTGCAGTGACAATGCTGAGCTAAAATTCGATTGGGTATCAGTAAGAGCCCGTTTGTAATGGGCAAAAGACAAGGAAGTCGCATAGAGATAAATAGGGACCGTAAGGCGGCTTTTCTAACGGTAATAGGCCTTGATAGTCAAAAAATATGGCTAACATTACTTTTGCCGCTGAAATTTGAGATAGGATTGTATCCGTTTCGGAAAATATGCATGATCTAACGCTTCGATTCCGGTTCATAGTGATAGCACTAAGATTCATCAACGGCAACGATCCCGTGAGAAAAGGTATTGCCTTCTTCTTGATAGCGTATCACACGCTGCAGTGACAATGCTGAACTAAAATTCGATTGGGCATCAGGAAGAGCCCGTCTTAATGGGCAGAAGACAAGGAAGTCGCATAGAGATAAATAGGGACCGTAAAGCGGCTGTTCTAACGGCAATAGACCTTGATAGTCAAAAAATACAGTTAAAATGACTTTTCACGCTGAAATTTGAGATTGGAATTTTTTCGACTTCCGAGAATCTGCATGCTCTGATGCTTCTAAAAAGCAGTTTCCAGGCGCCCCACATTTTCATCAGTTGCAACACGAGCGTGTTCTGGACGAACCAAAATTTTAGTCGACTCGCTTTCTTATCGGCATTTTCTGCACCACTCAAACACTGCCGTGTGAGAATATCTATTGTCACCATCATCATTAACAGCCTTTCCGTCCCACTGCTGGGCATCGGCCTCTTCTCTGCCACCTGTTTCTCCTCAGCCCTAAGGAAGAAACACCGTAGACCGCTTAGACAGCTTTTATTCCTTCATAGGTTTCTAGTGGCCGACGTCCATCGGCGGTTAAAGATTGAATAACAGGACGCATATTATCTTCGGACGGATTTTTTATAGTAAGCACCATTTTTATGTTTTATATTGAAAATCTCGTATTCATATAGGGACGTTAGTCGTAATTTAATTAGGTTAGTTGTTACAAAAATGTCTATATGTTATACGTCTATAAACAAATTAACTTTTTCTTTTTGCAATGGACAAAAGATAAGGATTTCGCATAGGAATAAGTCGGGACTATAAGGCGGAGGTTCTAACGGTAATACACCTTGATAGTCAAAAAATACAGTGAAAACTTTTTCCGCTGAAATTTGAGATTGGAATATTTTCCGCTTCGGAGAATATAGATGCTCTGACGTTTCGATTCCGGTTCAGAGTGGTAGCACGAAGATTCATCACCGGCAACGATCCAATGAGAAAACGTATTACCTTCTTCTTGGTAGCACATCAAATGCTGTAAGCGGCCGTGGAATCCACTGAGCAGATACTTTGTAATAACCAGGATCATGAATAACGGAATGAACACTTCCTATACTGATACTTATCAGTTCAGAAACTGTTCCGTCTTTATGCGTCTATTTATTCGTAAAGCAGTTTCCAGATGCCCCATTTTCATCTGAAGCTGCAACACGAACACGTCCACACGATCCAAATCTTCAGTCGACTCTCTTCCTTATGGACATTTTCTGCACCACTCAACCACTGCCGTGTAAGAATCTCTACAGCCACCACATACAGCTTTTATTCTCTCATAGATTTCTAGTAGTTGACGTCCCTCAGCGGCTAGAAATTGAATAACAGCACACATACTATCTTCGAAAGGATGTTTTATAGGAAACCCAATTTTTTTATGTTGTATATTGAAAATCTCGTATTCATATATGGACGTTAGTCGTAATTTAATTAAGTTGGTTGTTATAAAAATGTTTATATATTATACATTTATATGCAAATGGCATATGTGATTAATTTTCCTTTCGCAATCGGCGTAAATCGGAACCTGGTACGACGTATCCGGTGCATGACCGCCTGAAAGTATTTCGAGCACAATTTCCAGACGTTGCTGCTGACTATAAACAGTCTAAACGCTCTCTGGGTCACAGGGTCAAGCTGCTTTGTATAATAATACAGTTTAGTGGTAAATTAAGCAGTGGACGGTCACCAAAACGTAAGCCTAGAACATCTGTCTCCTCACTTACTTAAGAAGGAGCATCTGCTTTTCCTAATTGATTCTAGTTAATTCACCGCAAAGAATGCAATTTATGACCGGTTGTGTAAAACAAACTAAATAATAATGATGGCCTAAAGAATACCTTTTATAGATAGAGCGTGGGTTTTCTTGTCAGGCTATGTAAACTCGTTAAATATGATAATTAGGAAAGCTGCAAATCTCTATTAGTTTGCTGAGATGTGTTGCGCCTGAACTGGGATAATAACAAGTCTAGCAAGTTCTATGAAAGTAAACTGTTAGATCGACAAATAATATTTTAAGTGACATCAGTGCAGCGTATAAGGAAAACAATTTCTACCATTCTTGAACCATATACACGATAATGGACTACAGTAGAATTATTGTCAGCAAGATACCGCAGTATAAATACGAAACCTAACCTAAAAACGTATGTTTGTTATATCAAGTAACAATTAACACAAACTTGAGCAATGTATAATGCAAAAGTTTGCCTTAACCGCAGTAGTGAAGTTGTTTGCAAGAAGGTGATGGGTATTTGCAAAAGCTGTTTTAAGATATTGTTAGGTTATGTAGTATAAAGTGCGCGAATAAAACACAGACCAGGTTTCGCTTAGGCACAAATGGATTCGAGTCATCATTTTTGAACACCCGTTATGTACGTAGGTCAATGAATTGTTAGCTGTTAGTTTTAAGTTTCAAATTCTGGCCATATCCAACTGCCGTCTCGTTCTGGACTTATATTAAGTAATATAGAAGTGTATTTTTTAATGCATGGGCCATATTTGTGACATCACTCAATTTTTAAACATCTAATGCTGTTATAAATTTCCGCCAACATTAAAAGCTGACAGAATTTGAAACAATTAGAATGTGAACTTCCTTTTTGGACCACTTCCTACAGTATATACATATATATATATATATATATATATATATATTGCTATATACCGGTCCCTTTTGGTAAATTGTACTAGTGATTTGCAACTTGTAAATCAAAGTTCTCACACCTTGCTAAAATACCTCGGCTTTTACTTCTTATCTCAGGGTTTCGTGGCTTCCTTTATGTTTCTATTCTTCAGAATATTCTCATTTACTTCAATAAAACAACCAATTCCATAACTTCATATAATTACACAAATATTACATTTACCAAAACGTTAATTGCCAAACATGAATCTTTGTAGGTATGTAAATTTAAATTAATTTGTTTGCTCGGGTGTGATTTTCTGGGTGAAGCCCGATCACACCTCCGCTCGATTCAAATATTAAAACTTGAATATATTATTTTCCAACCCTTGTTTATCTATATCCCTAACAACCCCTCAAATTTATAATATTTACCCTATTGGAGTTCACTTTCTTATCACGTGTTATACGTTCACGTTCTTAATACGATTCTAATGATTTCCAATGCCACCTCCAATAAGACAAACATTTAACAAATTTATAAATACATAATTATCTAGTAAAGAGATGCATAGATAAAGTATGCTCTTATACTTGCTTGCTGTGCAGCATTGGTACCTCCATGGCCTACTCATATATTTATCACAACATCTCCCTCTCGAAGAGTTTGCGAGCTGTGTTCTTCGGAAACACACGCTCGGAATACTCTTCCAAAACTTTAACATAAGCAATATAAAACATAACATCTTAACACAACACATATCTACTCATTATTATCTAAACAACCTATTCTGTCACTACCTTTTTCACTTTTGTCTTTTACTCTAACCATCACCACTGTACTTGTATATGTGACTCACATTAAACCGACCCCTTACTCGATCCTGTTCCATATACCTCATTTCGTAACTATCCCCAAACCTACGACCTACACGAAATGGGCCCTCGAATGGTAACAACAATTTCGCGTTTATATTACGTTGTCTGTTAGCTACCCTCAGATGCTTTAGTATTCCAAGATCCCCCACATTAAAACACGTATGTTTTTTTATTTTTGCATTCTCGTTTCTTACATACTTTTCCCTTTTCTCCTTTAATCTTTGCTTTTGCCAAACAACATAAATGACACTTATTAATCAACTCCTTCACGACCTTTAAATCTCTTTTGGAATAATAATTTTCCCTACACATCAGCCACGTCTTCCGTATGCCTATGTGACCGTATCCTTTGTGGAAATACTCTGCAATATCCCGTAGATGTTCTTTTGTTGTTACATACAATTCTTGATCCCTTATCCTCTTTACAAGAAAGTTTTCCTTTTCCTTATACCCGTTTATTTCTTCACCATTTCTAATACGCTCTTTTATTGTCATAATCAATTCGCACGCCTCCTGATGTCCGCTTAAACACCCCTTTGAGAATAATCCCTCTCTTTCCCTCAAAATGTTCACCGCTATCATTACTTCATTTAATTTTCCCATAGACACCCCGCCCCTTCGCGTTAAACCATCTGCAACCAATTCTGCAGCTATAGCGTTATCCGATGCGTCTGTGCGCAGTACAAATTGTATTCCGTAGTCTGGATGATATAGCCATAGTTGACCACATAAATTCCTCTTCAACTCATTAGTACTTTTCTTTACTACCACAATTATTAATCTCGTAAACGAAGGCTCTATTATCTTTTTCTTTAACATTTCATTAATCTGTATTCTAACTTTTTCCCTATACGCATGTAGAACTGGGTAACTTTTACAATGAAACGAATCTTCATTTTTAACTTGCAATCTATGTACATAACCTACTGCCCCTCCTGGCTCATCATCTAACAACTTACAATGTGTCTGAAGCATTTCCTCTACAATCTTTCTATATTTCATATCAGTATTC
>JABXWE010024673.1:0-34584 GCA_014611495.1 Limonius californicus | reverse complement strand
GTGATCTGTCCCTACTTCTGCTCCTCTTTTTACAATCGTATATGTGATTTCTTTCTTATGTGTATCTTCTATTATTACATAATTTATGATAGATTTTTTCTTTTCTGTTTGCTTCTTCACATGTAAATTTGTGTTATGTGTTTATGTTTGAACCAGCTGTTACTTTTTTCCATTTGTTTGTGTCTTTTCCTACTCTTCCATTAAAATCTCCTAGCAGTATTTTTGTGCCTTTGCATCCATCCAATGTTTCTCGTATTGCTCATAAAATTGCTCCATTATTTCTGCTTTCTCGCTTTCGTTTGGTCTGTATACATTGATGAAACTTAAGGTTTCCTCCTTCTTTATGTCGATTTCCACTAGTATTATACGTTTTGAGACCAATTGCAAATTTTTAATTTTTTCCGTCCAATTTTTGTGTATTATGTATGCTACTCCTGTCTTTGCATGTTCTTGTATATCAATTCCTTTGTATTGTAGGACATGTCCGCCTTCTAGTTTTTTAAACCCATTTTCATTAATTTTTGTTTCTGTCAATGCTAGAGTCATCAGGTTGTAATTATTAAAAACTTCCATAATTTCGTTTCCTTTGTTATTATATTCTTTTGTGTTCCATGTCCCAATAATCGTTTTCATTTCCGTTGCTTTGTTTGTCTTGAAGTGTCCATCCTTTAGGTATGTGGCTAGTTTTTTGGCCCTGGTCGACTGATTTTATCAGGGAGCCTCCTTCTGCATCTGACCACTCATATTAGGTTTTGTTGATTTCTATTTTCTTGTATCCTATTTTGGTTACCTTGCCTTTTCCTCTTTTGTCGCTGACCACTTTCCTAATTTCCGCTTGTACTGTTTGTTCCTTTAAAGTTAAGTCAGAATCTATACAGGGTGATTCATAATTAGTGAATCAAACTGAAATGGTGGATTCCTCATGTCAAAAGAAGACAAAATGTCTATACGAACATATGTACTTAACCAAATGGCTACCGAGATACAGGCTGTTGCATGTTGCAAAAACGAAATAATTGTTTCCAATTATTAATAATAACAAAACATATTAGGTGTAGCAGTGTTCAATAAGTGTTAATATTACATTATTATTATTTTTATTATTTTTAATATCAGTTACAGTACATGCTCAAATTGTTGTCCATGAGCGCGAATACAGGCATTACAGCGATGTATCAGTGAATCATAAACTCGAGGAATTACATTTTGGTTTTGAATTTCGTGCACCACATTCATAATTCTCGCTAGTAACTGGTCACACTGTACACCATTGTTTCAAATGGCCCCAGAGATAAAAATCCAAGGGATTTAAGTCTGGGGACCTAGGCGGCCATGGTATGTGTCCCCAACGACCTATCCATCTACCAGGGTATTTTCGATTGAGCCACGCAGTTACCTGTCTGCTGTTGTGAGGTGGTGCACCGTCCTGTTGCAACCACATTTCATGACGTAACTGAATAGGTTCGTCATCCAAAAGGTCGTAAAGGCGGTTTTCAAGAAAATCTACGTACAAATTTGCATTCAAACGATTATGTAGCACTTCCACGTCCAGGAGGTGATTATTGAAAATTCCGGACCAAATATTTATTGAAAAACGTTGTTGAAATCGTGCTTCTTTAGCCTGATACGGATTTTCCAGTGATCACACATGAACATTATGGTTATGGCTAATTCCATCTGTAGAAAATTGTGCCTCATCAGTTCATAGAACGGTTGTTACAAAGTCGGAATTTTCGATCGTTTTATTTAATAACCAGCGGCAAAATCTCAAACGTCGATCAACATCCCCAGGCTGAAGAGCTTGCACACGTTGTAAATGGTATGGGTGCAGTTCCTCTCAATGAAGTGTCCGCCAGACCATAGATTGTGGTAAACCGAGTTGTGTAGCGATTCGTTGTAGAAGGATCATCAAGAACGGCGTCGATGACATTTTCTTCGTCTTGAACACCATGCAGTTGTCTAGCTCCACGCAAATTACTCAATGGATTTGTGGATCCAGTCTCTCTTAATCGTTGAAATGTTCTTGTAAAAACTTCATAGGCTGGGTGCCTTTGATTTAGATACCTTTGGCGGTATTCCCTAGCTGCACCACGTGCGTTACCATTACAATATCCATAAATAAACACCATATCAGCATAATCCTCTGAAGTAAAGCCCTCCATCAAGTAATTAAAGTAGGATAGTTGAACAATCAAAACAAATAACAGCAAGACTACTTTTTTACTACTTTCAATTACTAGAACCTTTACAAAACACAACTGAAATACTACTAATGAATATCTGTCAGATTCAACGCACATTTTTTGTTGGTGAAATCATGGCTAACTTAATATGTTTTGTTATTATTAATAATTGGAAACAATTATTTCGCTTTTGCAACAAGCAACAGCCTGTATCTCGGTAACCGTTTGGTTAAGTACATATGTTCGTATAGACATTTTGTCTTCTTTTGACATGAGGAATCCACCATTCCAGTTTGATTCACTAATTATGAATCACATCTCTTACATTACGTTTTTGCTTTAGTATCTTTAGTTTGTGGTCAAAGTTCTTCATTTTTACCATGATCGCGTTTACTTCCGGTTTTCCTATCTTATATGCCTCTTCTATGTCTGCACTTATGTTTATTTATTGTTGGAGAAATTTCTGAACTTCTTGCTTGAGATTTAAGTTGTTAAATTCCTTCATCATTGAAAATCCTTTACCCTTGATAATAATATTATTTCTCTTGCTATTTTTTTTTTGTTTTCAATCTGTCCCTTCAGGATGTCTATTTCTTTGCTTAGTTCTGTGTTTTTCAGTTTTCCATTGCACTTCTTTTTTCAATAGGTCGTCTTTTATGCTCCATATTGTTGTAGCTGCCTATGATGCTATTTATTTCCGTCTTGATGTTATTTATTTCTTTCTCTGGTATCTTCTTTAGTTTCTTTCATCTGTGTTGCTAGACCCATTAATAACTTTTCTTACTTTTCCATTTTTATTTCCTTGAGTTTCTCTTTCTCTTGATTCTCTCTGTTCTTGTTAATTTTTTGTGCGGATGTCTGTATTATCTTGCTCTTTTTAAATGCGTCGTTGTCTTTCTCAGGTGTTTTATTCTCTAGTTCCTGTCTTTTCCTTTTGTTAATAAATTATTCTCCCTTAATTTATGAATTTTTACTTCCTCTTTTGTCTTGCTTCCTACGTTGTGCTCTTTCTCTTTTAGCCTTTCTGAAATCATAATTGAATGCTTTTATTTTATCTTTTTTAGGAATATTCAATCCTGGATTCACTGGAAAGCTTTTTAGACAATATTCCTAGAACCTTCCAAGAGAATGTACCACAGTCCCTTCGTGCAGTATTTGATGCTTTGAAGGCACACTCAGATGATAACATTTCACAGAAAGCCAAACACTTGTCATCTAAATTTATCAATTGTCTAGCAGAATCATCTTCCAAAACAGAGCAAACATTTTTGCAAACAAAATTTGTGCATTTGTCTCGTGCGGCAAAAATAACCAACATGGCAGTAGCAGTACCTAAGTCACCAAAGTTAGGCAATTCAGAAGGAACAAACGTGTTTCGCTTGCTTGGGCACAAAGTTGAAACTTCATCACCTGTTAGAGTAAGGGGTAGTCAATTAGGCAACACCAAAGAATCCCAAAAACGAAAAGCTGCAAATGTATTTCCTGAAGTCAAAAGGAGTAAGGTTAGGGTTGATGATGAAGAAGCAAGTTTTGTGTTGATTGATGATCCGTATCAGTTTGACCCAGCAAAACTTAGCGAGCATCAGATGGAAGTGATGAAGCATCGTAGAGCAGATAT
Organism: Limonius californicus; assembly: GCA_014611495.1. NCBI lineage: Eukaryota > Metazoa > Arthropoda > Insecta > Coleoptera > Elateridae > Limonius > Limonius californicus. The sequence goes on along the minus strand of JABXWE010024673.1, from coordinate 30,783 downwards.
CCCTGCACTGTATCAGGATTTAACCCAAAGTCAGTCTAATTCTGAAAGTTTTGTGAACAAATATACAGATATACTTAATAAAGTTGAAGAGAAATCCGAATTGGGGGCTTCTAACAAACGCAATGGCAGTTCAAATCAAACTGAAGTTGCAATCACTTCAGAAGTTTTGTTTGATACAGAAGATCTTGTTAGCGTAGAACCCTTAATGATATCCAATTCAAATGAAAATAATAAACATACGAAAGATGTGGAAGACAAATCTGTTTTGGTAAATTCTGAAACGAATTTTCAAAACTATCCTGAGTGTAAAGCTTTTGAGTCAGAGGTAAAGAAAAAATTGTTAGTAATTCCAAAATGCGAAGAGTCTGTAGGTAATGGAACTGAAAAAACAGAAGTGTCTTCCCTAAATCAGTCTAAGAGAGGTAGGCCTCGTATTTTGAAACCAAAACAATTGAATAAAGCTATTAAAGCAAAAAAAATTGAATATAAGACAACTACTACTGCTTTACCTACAAGTGAATCACATTTAGAAGAGGGAACCAATACAAGTGCAATAAAAAACAGTGACGAGCCAGTTGATGTTAATTCAGAAGATTCTTGCAGTGCTAGAATTGATTTAAAAATTCAAAACCCAAGCATGAAAAAAATAGAGGCAATGATAGCTGAAGATTGTCCAGCAAATTATAACCAAGGATTTGCATCACCAGTTCTTAAACAAAACACCACCAGCAATGAAGCTTGTCAACAGGAAAACATCCTTAATGAAAATAAACCAAGCAATGTTAATGAGGATCATAAAAATATTTCAGATGAAGATAAACGAAAGCAGAAAATCGTGGTAGAATTAAACAAACTCAAGATGGACATTGTTGGAGGAGACGCTTTTGTTCGAAATTTGAATTTAACAGAAAGGGTGCGAACTCGGCGCAGTGCAGATGCAACAACTCTTGCCCTCCGATCTGGAACCAAAATTAATTATGATAGTGACGATTCTAAAAGTTCAAGTAGCAGTGATTCAAGCCGAAAATCAAAACTGCGGGCCACTGTTAAGTTAATTGAGAAAACAGCCAAGGATAAATTAACTCTCAGTCCAAAGAATAGCAATAAATTGCAAGTAGCTGCAAGTTCACATTCCAAAAGTAACTTGAAACTTTCACAAGTGCAAAGTAAAAATATCAATTTGGAGGTTGAGAAAAATGAAGTGTCTTCGAATAAACAAATTAAAAAGAGAAGACGGTCTGTGTCAGGTTTGGAAGAACCCGCTCAATCCGGAGAAGAAAACAGGAATCCTAGAACAAGATCAAAGTCAGTAACCCCAGAGAAACTTTCACCAATAACAGAGAATTTGAGAAGGAGCCCGAGGAGTGATAAAAATTGGATTGCACAAGTGAACAAATCTTTAGTAGAATGTGCGAAAAATAGCAAAGCAAGAGCAAGAAAATCATTAGCTTCCGCGCTGGAATCTGCTTCTAAAGCGGATATTGGCAATAACCAAAGCAAAGTAGCAACAAAAGCAAAACAGAACAAGCCAAACTTATTTGAAGTTGAAAATAAAATTGAAGAAAATTTAGAATTTACCGTTACACTTGTCAATGATGCAGAATCTCCAAGTAGTGAAGATGTTATTGAGAGTTCTCAAGAATCGGCAGTAGATACTAAACTGTGTCCGAATGTAGATAGCCCACTTAAGAATATTAACAAGAGTATTGATTTAGAAATCGAAGAGGTTTTGGCCCATCTCAAGAAAAGAAAAGTACAAAATGCAGATACTGTAGGTGTTGTCATTGCAAATCGGGCAGATAATTCACAGGTAGTGGCGAATTCATTATCATCATGCCCAGACTCGGTAAATAGCATTGAACTAGATAAGCTAAGCCCCTTCAGTCCTGACGAATTAATGCGCATGGATTTAGCTTCACTTACTAAACCCACTGACAGTGACACCTGTGAAATGGATACTGAATCGTTAGAATTGTTGTCAGAGACCCCTACAAAAAAATCACTGAGTATTCCAACCTCTCCTATAGGTTCAGACACCCCAAACAGAACAAGCGAATTAATTAGCAACACCTTAGATATTTCTCCAATTAAATTGGTACCGAAAACCACAAATATAGAAAGTACCAATGAAAGAACTACCCCAGACTTATTTGATTCTGAACCGTCTACTTCAAACAAAAACTCCATCCCAATAGTAGAAAGTCAGGTGAAACAAAGAAGTGATACAAAATCTCCAAGCCCATCCGAAATCAATATCACCTCTGTACAAGATACTCCACACCAGCAACCAAGTTGCTCTACAATTTCAGAAATAACAAATCAAAGATCACTGAAGTTATTAAGGATGCTTCCTCATACACCGCTACCAGAAAACTACAAAATTCCAAAACTTAAGCAAACATCCAAGCCTTTTTCTGCCTCGCCAAAAACTCATCGAATAAAGATAATGATGCAGCCATTTGAAAAGAAATCAGAGTCCATAGATGTTGAAGAAATAGTAGATTTAGATGATCTTGACGAGGAACCGATGAATGTGATTCAGGAAAGAGATATTTTGAAATTTGTTAAGGAGCTTCCAAGTCCTATGGCCTCTCCAAAGTGTAGTATTTTAAAACGCAAAGCCCCAGAAGTGAGGGATGAGGGATTGTCACCACCTCGAAAGGTAAATTGGGTTGCTTTAAGTACACATTGCAATTATGTTTATTTTTTTATTCATTGTCTTGCATGTATAAATGATTGCTAAGATAGTGATATTCTTCATTCAAATTATCTTTTACTCATTTCTTATATTTTAACTGTTGCTTAATTAAATTAATTAAAAGTTGTAAGCTTACAAATCCCTGAACTCTATTTGTTAAGCATTGAGCTAGAACGTAAACAAACGCTTGACAGGTGCGTTGATTTACCGGATGTGTATTTACGTAATATTCCTTGCGTTTCTAAATTAACGTTCGCGCCGTCAGAATTCTTTTTTAGAAGAATTAGTGGTTCTGAAAAGAACCATTTTTTAAGTAAAGGTGTTTTATGGACTTGGAGACATCTGCATTACAAATATTGACGTAAATGTTATAGGTGCCTTATTTGTAGGTGTTTTATCTACAAAATTAATTAAATTTAGTATTAATGAGTCAACAAGCAAAACTTGCCAACATTTACCCAAGTTTCATCGGTATAAAAAATTACTCGACCTGCTTCCCGATATTTCGGATAGTTTAAGATAACTTCGACGCCACGCGATAATATCTTTTCTATCCTTAACATGGATTGACGGTGAGTTGAACATTTAAAATTTAATGTTTTTAATATTCCATATAAAGTCGACCTCTTAAAACTCTGCAATTGGTCATCAATGTTAACGACCTTCAAGATTTTACTTATGGTTGGTATTTCGTTCCGAAAAAAATTCGTGAACCTACACAGAAATTTACCAAGCTAAGAAATGCAAGTTTAGGAATAAGTTTCGCATATTGTACAATAAAATTACAATTTGTTTAAAAATAGCACATACCTTCTTACGAATTGCAAAGAGAACAGCATCATCAATTTCATCTAAAAGTTTTTTTCTAACTCCGGGAGATTCTGGAGAAGACAAAGTTTTAGTATCCCGAAACTCTTTTAAAATTCTTTTTATTGTTGCAACACTAACACCCACTGTTTTAGCAGCAAATTGTACAATGTTAGTAAGTGAAATCTCAGGATTTTCTTCTAACGTTGAATTAAACAATTTTACTATTAATTGTTTTTCATTTAAAGTAGTAGGACGCCCTCTACGATTACACGGTTTTGGAACCACTTGCTCCATTTTAGGAAAATAAGCACCAGGCACTATACAAATGCTCCGAAAACCGATAAGCACTGCTCAAAAAGCATACAAACTTAACCCGGTAATTACGAGTGCAAAGTAAAGGTTTTGAGCGTCAATTATTCCTTAAGTAATGAGGCATTAGCGTTATTTAGCGTAGACCAATCACAGCGCGCGCTCGGGTGAGTCAAACATGTGCGTTTGTTGACGTTCTAGCTCAATGCTCAACAAATAGAGTTTAGTAGTTATTTTAGTAAATCATGAAATAATCAAAACAATACAGTTTTTTTTTAAATCTTCATTAAAAGATAAGTTAAACATAATAAAATTAATTAAAATTTATCTACATTTAAGAATTCCATGTATTTTTAGAATTGTTAGAAATGGTGATTAAAAATAATTTTTTTTTAAATTATAACTTTTAGGGTTGGTCATAGCTTGGAACATTAGAACATACTTTTAAAAGTCATAATCACAAACTTGCAAATGAAATGTACAAGATTGTTGGTAATATTTTGTTAGATCCCTGTTAAGAAATAGCTGGGGCATCAGAATCATATTTTGATAAGTTGGCAGTAATGGAATATGACGGTAACATTTTCCAATTCAACATTATAAAAAAGTGTTATTTACATATCACTATTTATGGAATAATTTATTTTAAATTGAATCAGAATTTACTGGCTACTAAAAAAAAAGACTTAAAGCTATTCTGAAGACAATTTTGTTTCTATTTTATATGAAACTTGTGATTATGAAGAAGGTTTGTATAAACCAGTACACATTTTCTATAAGTATTAATATACTATTATTTACTAATCAGCAGAAATCCCATTGATCAGTGAATAAGTAATTAAAAAAAATATATTTGCAGAAGATATAATACTTAACAAAAGTTAATGAAATTCAAGTTCAGGCAAACGCATTTGCCATTTTACTAACCTCTAAATGCATTTCTTGAAAATGACAAGATGTGCCAAATAATCTGGCACCTCTTAAAGAAACTATGAAAAAGAATTGGGGGAAATAGAAGTACCTGTAGCACATTCAAACATGTACAATTATGTGCCTAATATCATATTCAGAATATGAGGCTGATAAATTGCATTTTAGAGATAATTTTGAAATTGGTTCAAAGTATATGTGTCACTTCATACCTTCCAAGTGTTTAAAAAATGTAGGGGACCGTGGTAGAGTAGTGGCTGCAGCGCTTGGCTTCGGAGTTATTCTACCAAAGTCGCTCAGGTTCGAATCCTGAGCACTGCACTTTCCCAGGGTGTTTGTGTTGTCTGGGGCATGGAGGTTTTCAAGGGTGGGGCATGTTAGACCTGTGAATAGCACGAAATGTGCTGAGCCGGGGTAAGCTGGGTAGGATGGGAATCATGGAGTTGCCTTTGGCAACTCCATGATTCTTTAAAGAAGAAAAAAAATGTATTTCACCTTTTTGCTAAATTTGTTATATTTCTTCTAATAAAACAAGTGTTTCTTATGTTTTGTTTTTTTCTGCATTTTGTTTTATAAAATTCAATTAAAGCGGTTATGTAAGTTAAGTTATTTCGTAATATTTGATTATATTACGTGCACTTAACCTAAAAGTGACTTAGTTACTTTAGCCACATTCAACTGATACAGATTGTACAGCTATTTTACAATGGTAAGAAGAAAAATATATTGCCAGCTATCTTGGACAGCAGATTTGTAATTTCATTATTTTATTTATATTTGTACATTAAATTGAATATTATACCAGTATACATATCAAAAATATCATACAATGTTTTGATATGAAAAGGTATAACTAACTAATTAGCTTTTTCTGTTTAATTTACATATTTTATCTTCTAATACAGATAGTAATTGTGAAAATTTCAATAAATATGCGATGTTTGAACATAGTAATATATAGGAAGATGGCAAAATATTACTTCAATGCTTATGATTTAATTAAACAATACATAAAATAGAACTCGATTTAAAAATTAAATATAGCGTCATGTGATAAATGTAAATAGGTACTGCTTATCAGAATAATATCAGTAATTAAAAAGTCATACATTAGTTGAAAATACACAGGGTGGTCCATTAAAAGTAATTAATGGTGATTGCCCTTAAACTGTTGAGTTGATCAATTTTTTTTGTTTTCCCAAAGTACTTTTTTGGTGAAACTGTATCATTTACCTATAGATATTTTTTTATAGTTCGTAATAACTAAGCAGGTCAAGTCACACTGAATTTACAAATAACCTTCATGCAAAATATGTAAATTTTATTTATAGAAAAAGTATTTAAAAACTCATAAATGGCCTAAGCAGCGCTCCATACTTATGGTGTTTACTAAAACTTTTCACTTGAAAAATAGAAATTAGCCATGTCCTATTTGCTTGTTTGGAAGCTCATAACCTATGATCAGATGTGCAAATAGAATGTTGGTATTGAACTATTATTTATTCTCAATTCAATCACTGTAGTATATTTTAAATAAGGACATTTAAAATGCACTACAGTTGTCACAACTCGGAAACTTTTTGTTTGATGAGGTTTCATCTGGGGGAATTTTCAGCCTGGAAATAGTTTTAAAATTATAACAATTAATTAATTAAACAATTAATTAACAATGAGTAGTTATTATTGATTATCTGTCTACAGAAACGGGTCAACTTTAGTGATCCCCCAACAACATGTGAAAAAGTGTTCTTTAAGGACAAAAATGAACACTTTCATAGTAAGAAAGACGAGTACAGTGGAGATACTAGTTATTCCAATGGTACAAATGTACTACAAACGGAAGTCATATCAACATCAAGCTCTAACACTGATCCTCCCATTCTCGAACCAATGGAGTACATAGAACCTCCAGTCTTGGAAGCCATGAAAAACATGCCAACACCATCTATCAATAATTTTACGAATGCAGAACCCCCGAATCTTGAAGAAGTCCCTTCAGAGAAAGAAACTGAATCATTAGTTATGGAAACCCAGGGCAGTATAGATGTAATAATTCCCCATCTCTTGGAGTACAATCAACCAATCTTGCCTGAATTTGTTGACTGTAAAGAAAGTATCGATTGTGTTGTAGGAAAATTGGCGAGTCCGTTATTTGTTCAGGTCTTGGCAAATGATTTGCTAGAAAAAAATATACGGACAGTTGGTGATTTAGCAAAGTTAAGCGAAATAGAAGTTACAAGGCTACCATTTAGAACACCTAAGGTACTCGTGGTTCGCACTACTTTGAGGAAATTTATGTCTCAAAAAAGTGGAGACGATGTCAATATTGAATCAGGACCAAACAAATGTACTGAAGACGATTTTGCGATGGGTGACGATAAATTAGGCTTACATGTTGAAGAGAAATCCAGTGGTACTAACAGTGACCAAGAACATAAAAGAAATAGCGTTTTGGTAACAGACAGACCAAAATTGGTTGCAGGTGATTCACTACCCAGTGCATTGTTAAGTCCCACGTCCAGCAGTCCTAAAGTGACACTAGTTTCATCCATTGTGATCAAGCCTGCGCACACTGCAGCTCAAAATTCTACCAGAGTAGACAGAAGTCCCAGAAGAGTTCCTCTAATAAAAGTTACAACATCCAATACTCCCACTTGCAGCACTTTTGTGCAACTAGAGCCAATAGTAACAGCAACTGTAAAACCATCAGGTTCAAAAGAATTAGATTGCTCTAAGCCTGTTATATTTGGCAATGCTGAAGAAAGGGAAAAATTGCGAATTCGTATTCCGGAGCTTATTGCAGATTTTCAGGAAATGAGGGAAAAAGTCAAACGTCAGGTAAATATAAATTTTGTATTCACCAATTAGTAAGGCAAAACAATATTAATAATTTTAACCATATTTGATCTTATTTAACTGAGAGAACAAGACAACTGTTAGTGAATTGTAATATTTACAAGTGTTTTTGTTTAGTTAACAGTTAAATTAGTCAGATTGTTTTTGTGATTATTCATTGGCTGTTAAACTGGGTGTCTTCTAGTATATAAGTGATACTGAATAACTTATGGATTTTAAATATACAGGGTGGTCTTGAAATAGTTAGTCAAACTTTGGGAGCGAGTTCTCTACAACAAAATACAAGAAAAGTTCATATAAACCGTACAGCTTTCTAAAGTGAGATTTGTCTGATCACTTTTCTGCATATAATTATGATAATAGCTGGACCAATGTTATAAAGTTTTATGTGCATGTCTTGCTCATCAGGGTTGAAAATTAGAGCGTAGTTTAATTTTAATAAGTGCACTAGGGGCGTCTCGAGTGGAAGAATTGGATACTATTTTTTACTATATCTTTTACATTGTTTTGTTTGTCTTATTTTTGACAAAATAATCTTATTCGTTTTGCAAAAGTACCTAAAAAAGGTACCCTTGTTAAAAATAGATAAACTTAACTGTTTTCGAGATAATTCAATTATTATGAAAAATCGAGTTGCCTTGAAAATTTGGAAATTTTGTACTATGAGGTGTGTTCAATTGAAACCCATCTAAGCTTTATAAAAAATGTATTCAACAATTTAATTAAAAATAATTACCGTTACAGTTAAGGCACCTATCTCATTGTTTTACTAATCGACGTATACCCTGCTCATAGAATTCTTGTGGCTGCTGATTGAAGAAGTCTTCCACAGCTATCTGTACTTCTGCGTCAGACTCAAAATGCCGACCTTTTAACGCATTTTTCAGCGATCCAACAATATGGAAATTGCAAGGCAGTAGATCCGGGCTATAGGGTGGACGCTGTAAAACCTTCCATTTCTTTCATTGACGATTTTCTTTTACCAGAGTAGCAACATGAGGCCTAGCATTGTCGTGCAATAAAATGACCCCATGCGTAAGTTCTCCTGGACGTTTCCGTCTTATTGTTTGATGAAGCTTGTTCAAAGTTTCATTGTACAGCAGATTGCATTGACATTTACGAGTGTTGATTGATAACTAAGGTCTCCAACAGCGCCGTGGTGCGAGTAGTGGGGATAGAAACAAGTTCTAGCCTGCATTCGGTAGCCTCGAGTGTCTAGTCTAAACGTGCAAAGTTTCAGTTTGCTGTGTCGCGCCATTTCGTAATGGTATCATTTATCATGAGCTCGACTTCTGAGTTGCGTGCCAAGCAACGATCAGTCATAGAATTTTTAACGCTGGAAGGTTGCGCACATGCCTTTGAAAGCTGTTTATGGCAGTGTTTGTATGGATGTGAAGAATGTTCGCCAAACGTGCAAAAAATCTGTAATAGAGGCGGGATGAAGGTGTTTGATGAAAAAAGATCAGGACGACCAATTTCAGTGACGCATAAGGAGAATCAAAAACGAGTGGATGCGCTGATCTGAAATCGCCGAATTAAGTTAAGAGAAATTGCTCTGCAACTGCGCCAGGTGGGTCCCGCGACAATTGACGGATATCATGAAAGAACAGAGAAAAAACGTTTATCAAGAACTCCTTAACCAGTATCATCGTCAAGGAGATAATTTTCTCATGAACATCACGGGGGGCGAATCTTGGGTTCATCATTACGACCCTGAAAACAAGCGGCAGTCGATGGAATATCGTCACCCTTAAGGAAATTCAAAACAGTTCCCTCAGCACACAAAGTCATGGTCACGATATTTTGGGATGCAAAGGGTGTCACCCACACGGAATATCTGCCAAAGGGAACGATTAATTCGGCAAGATACTGCAAACCCTTACGAGCACTCAAGAAATGTATCCGTAGAGTAAGGCCGCAAAGGACCACTTTCTGGTTGCACCACGACAACGCCACACCGCATTGCAGCCGCGAAACGACGAACCTGAAATTCACGGTTGTTTCTTACCCTCCGTACAGCCCCGATTTGGCATCTTCAGACTTCTGGTTGTTCCCAAAGTTGAAGGAGGTATTGAAAAGTCACCATTTTTCGTCGGATACCGAAGTTCAGGCTGCTGTGCGCAAGTGGATCAAGAGTAAAACAGAATGTTTCTTCATGCTCGGAATGAGGAAATGGATACAGCGTTTGGAAAAATGTGTGACACTAAATGGTGATTATGTGGAAAAATAAAAATGTAGGTTTTAAGTACAATAAATTTACTTTATTTTGACATCGGTTTCATTATTTCCTCTTGTCTTAAACATATTTTATAGGATTGGAGACCCTAGCTATCAATCGACCCTCGTACTCCAGGTTCCTTAAACTCTATCAACAAGGGTCCTTCATGGTCGAAAAAAATGTTAACATCACCTTGCCTGCAGAAGGTTGTGCTTTAAACTTCTTCAGTGGTGGTGAACTTGAATGTTTCCATTGCGTCGACGATAACTTACTGAATGGCTCGTAATAATACCACCATGTTTCATCACCAGCAACAATTGACAGAAGAAAGTCATCACCATTTTGCCTATAGTCTGTGAGGTGTTCCAGAAATAAACCCATTCATTAGACAAGAGACGAGGAATCCATTGCGAACAAACTTTGCTGTAACCCAGATTACGAACGATACTATGAACAGATCCTACATTCGCACCAACAATTTCTGAAATTTGTCGATTTTCTTTAATAAGACCTTCCACACATGCTGTATTGTTTTCTGTTAATGCAGTACACCGTGCACCTGGTTGCGGCTCATCCATAGTCCCTTCTTTTCCATTCTTAAATTTGCGGCAGCCCATTCCTTCACAGTTGGGTACGCAATACATGCATTTCCATACACTGCTTGCATTCACGTATGAATCTGCAATCGCTGCACACCCTCAGCGCAGAAAAATTGTAGGACTGCACGCTGATCAAACTTGAACAGATTTTCAACAACAAACGCCATTTCAAAATCGAAGTTTTAAAAGTCAGAATCAAATTCAAACCCCAGAAACTTATTCATGTGTTGCTTACAAACACTACCAACATTAACAAACGTCATTTGAATTATTGCATTTGTTTTCAAGGCTAAGTTGATCAAAGATGGGTTTTAGTTGAACAAGTAAATGGATTACATTTGTAGAATCGATTCAGGGCAAGACAATAAAAAGACTCATGTAAACATTTCTCCGCAAACGCTTAGAATTCAAGGTACAACCCGTTTAGTGTTAGTAAGTATGAGATTATGTTTAGATAAAACATTTGTTGGACTGTACCTTGTAAACGAAACGTTTTGAGATTTTTTTTCAGAAAATTGACGAAGATCGGGTTACCGTGAAAATTCGAAAAATCTTAGGGGTGCCGGGGAGGGGGTCAGTTTGGTTTATTTTTGATGTTGTGAATCCGAATCGGGAGATCGTTAGTTCCCGCCGAGTGCTTTTGAGCAATTATTCGTTTTTGGATGTTGGGGTCTCGTGATAGCCGCTAGCGGTTTTCAAAATTATTTCCTTTTTTGCCTCTAACTTGGTCCCTGAGAGGGTTAGCAGAACGCGTCAGGCGCTATATAGGGGTGGAACCTCATCGCTATACCTTCTGACCGTCCGTCCCCCTAATAACCGTATGAAAAAAAATTAGAAATTTTTATTTTACACTGAACCATTCCAAACTCGCGGATCGTGTATTGTATTTGCCGCAGCGTTACAGAACTCCTGTTAAATAACGCCGCCTGATTGGTCAGGGTTTACCCGCGTAATTCAAAAGACACATTGATTGATATAATTTGATTTTTCTTAATAGGCTATTACTTTATTTGTTTGATTGCTTGTAAGTTATGAAAATTAATAAAAATAAATGTCCCTGACCAGCAAACGCGTACCCGTTAAACCAGCCCGTTCCCAAACGACGCCAATGAAAGGAAACGGACATATGTGCTTCTTGACTTTGGCGGCTTAAAACTGGGCTTTGCGAAGTTTGCGAAAAACGTTTTGATGAATATCAGTGGGGAACACTGAAAACACAGAAAATTCTGCACAGTGTCGTATTAGCGTAAAATAAAAATTTTAAAACTTGTAATATGATAAACAAATATGAAATTTTTATAATTCATAGTGCAAGATATTTATAATTAATAGTATATTATAAAACAAGTGTATAAAGCAAGCCTTTAAAGCATGCGTGATGGGTTTAAAAGCACGAGGCGAAGCCGAATGCCTTTTAATGGAGCAGTGCTTTAAAGGCTCTTATACACGTGTATATTATACGCTATTTTTTATTATACCTGCTCTACAATCTGAAAATTATAACAAAAAAAGGAAATTGAAATCCCTTTTTCGAAGTAATCTGTGTCATTAATCGTTGATATAGAAACGGTTAGCAATTGTTGTTTTGTTGCTATGCATATTTATTATAAATTTGTTGATTTGTGAAGTTTGTTTCGACTTTGTGTTCGTGAATTACAAAATTAATGAAAACGAGGATATTTTATGCGGGATTAGAATGTTAGCCGAACAAGTTGAACAGCGATTAATCCCCGCGAAATCTAAACAAGCGTATTGCAAGGAATACGAAAAATTATCCAGCTGGATGGCCAACAAGTGAATTTCTTGTTACCTAGGCAACTTTAAAGCACTAGTGTTTTAAAAGCTCGTTTTTGGACGTTTTTTAGTTTCAAAATAGTTATTTATGGAACAAGGCCGTGAACTAGGACTTTTTTTTATGAGAATGAATATTATTTGGCGAGGCGCAGGCCGAGCCAAATAATCATTCGAATAAAAAAAAGATAGTTCACGGCCATGGGGCATACAAAATTTTGTGTGCAACTGTGAAAAATTACCAAAATTAAAGATAAATAACGTTCGAATTATCTAATAAAAGCTAATTTCATTCAAGATCATGACCCGTAAAAAAAAGTCTTTGTCGGCCGGTAAAAAAAAGTCTTTTTTTTACGTTGTCAAGACTTTATTTACGTTGTCAAGACTTTATTTTACTATAAACAAATATGCTATTTCACGACTCAAAATCAAGAAAAAAAAGTGACGTTTTTTTGACAGTTGCACACAAAAATTATTTGTCCACGACTACTTCATAATCTGCCAATTATTTATGTGTTTGGTCAAGGATAATGGTATCTATAATACACTGCAGTGAATAATCATTAATCACTAGTGAATAATGAAGTTGACGTTTCACAGGCTTTATAGCTCGTATTTACTAATTACAATGTCAACAATTGAAAATAAACACTTAAATAACATAACGTTTTAATTTTATGACATTTATTTATATTAATAGTGGTATTTGTGTTTAAACAATGTGACAGCTGAATTGCAGGTACAGAATTGACATCTAAATTTATATTTTGGTTATTTGTAGATGTAGATTGTAGGTGGCGCAACATCGCATTCAAGTCTACCACTTAATCTAACACCTATATTTATAGCTCTACCAGTATGTTATATAGTTGCATCGTCATATAAATTGTTATTATTTAGTACTCGTGGACAAAGTACAGTATAGCACTCGCTATAATTGCAAACTCGGTCTCTTTGCTCCCTCGTGTTGCAACTGTTATCCTCGGTAATAATAGCATCTATTATAGCGTCATGTATAATGCAGTATTAAATATTTTTAATTTCTGCTATAATATACTTTTATTTTGACGACTATCATTGTCATTTAATAGTAAAATGTTATTTTGTAATTTCTTTTTAAATCTTTATATATGTTACAGAGTTTAAAGTATAATTCAATTTTAAAACAATAAACACAACTAAAAATTTTATATTGCAAGTTGCAGAATATTTTTGATTAATTATAAGTATCGTAAATATTTTCAATTTAAGCCTAAATATATCAGAATGTACACATTAAATGGTCATAATTTATTTTCTAAATCTTTATTAATATATGTAGGTTGTTTCTTATACATTCTGTTTTCCAGGGCCTAAGCACAACATCACTATACGAATTAATTATAGAAATTGTAGGCATGGAAGAATTTGTTGCAATCTTACAAGGAAATAAAGCTTTATCTATCAATCACTTTGTAAAGAATGATGACTGGTGCACGCTGCTTAAGGAAATTTTACACAATATTGGATTAGACAAGACTGTTTCATGCTTGTGTAATGCATGGAAGGTTACACCAGCCAAAGTTGTGAACTGTGTTATTGATCACATCACAACAGAGAAAAAAGGGAAATTTCGTTCTGCTAGTTTAGAAACAATAGTGTATCGCTTGTTGAAAACAGTGCCACTTCAGAATATTCTTCAGAAATTTGGAATGCGGCATGTTGTTGATGCACTGTGTGAGATGAATAACAGTTTACAGTTCACTGTAGAAGATTTCTTCCAACATGCAACGTTTCGGTTTAGTCCCAGTTTAGATCAGATGGTTCCTAGTTTTGCTAATATTAACATTGTACAATTAAGTGATGACACTCCACTCTCAAACAATAACAAGAAGGATCTTGAAGTATTCCTAAATCGAGTTGGAACACTAATAAATCCCAAATTTTCTGAAAATTGTAACAATCATGAAGTATTCCTAAATCGAGTTGGAATCCTAATGAATCCCAAATTTTCTGAAAATTGTAACAATCAAATTTCTGAATCAGTAGATATCGTAATATGCGTTCCTGAGGAGAAAAAGGAAGAAGTAACATGTAAGATGTTAAATGAGTTGCCATTACCAAATAAAAAAGAAGTAGTAGCAAGTATGGTTGATAAGTTGTCAGTGGGAGACCGGAGAGAGTTAATCTTTTCTATGTTTGATAAAATGTCGGATATTGATATCTTCGATTGTTGTACTGATTACTTCCGCCAACGTTTACAGAAAACATAAAGTTTTTGCGCGACCAATTATTAAAATCAATGTACACTTACAATTTTTGTTTATACATATATGTACTTAGTTGTTATAATATTGTTTTGTTCATAGATGCATTATGAAAATGCTGCCTATTTTAATGCTTCTTTTGTTTTACTATTTTACCGTTTTACAGATTCTAATTTTGTCATTGGTTCAGAAGTGAAATGTAGATATGATTATTCATTATAAAGACTGTTAGAATTATTTTAAACCATCTAGTATTTTAGGATTGTATTTATGAACCTATGTGTTTTTTTACTTTTAACATCAATACTTACCTGTAGGTATCCATATAATAAAAGAATTAGATAAGCACATTTGGACTTTTATTGAATGCACTTGTAATAGCAGTTCATTGGAGTAGGACTAAGGTATGAGAGAAGATGAAAAACCAGTTTAATGTGCGTGTCTTGTCGACTTCTTTATTGTTTGAAATATCAGAATCTGCTGTTAATAAAAGATTTTCGAAATATCCCATGTAGAGATTTCAGTTAGTAATTTCTTTTGAACACGACTGAAAGAAGAAAGGGAAGGCTGCAATTACAGACCAGTATACTACAGGAATGAGGAAGAGAAACTAATTGAAGAAAGGTAGGTACAAAATATGTGGAGGGATAACCATTTCAAAAGTTTTTTAGAATAGAAGAACGAAGAAGAACAGCAATAAGGAGCTGTTCTAGGCACGAACAAATTACCAATAGAATTGTTCAAATACGGTGGAAGCCGGATTCATAAAGAGGTGTACAAACTCTTAGTAGAAATATGGCAAGCAAAACTTATGCCAGAGGAATAATCAACAACTATGATGGTATCTGTAGTTTTTAAGTACGGTGTTGTAGGTATCGGAATACAGACCGCCCAAAATAAAACACCGTCTACACTATACACATTTATTATCTACTACACTTGCAACAATTAATCCTAGACACTCGCCAGTCTTCAGTCATCAACTAAAATAAACAGTAAAACTATACACTGAGAAACAATGAATTCTCTGAAACTTGATCTAAGCACCACGATACGTCACCCACGCATCCCTTACTCAACTCCTCCCTTTTCTGTTTATCTCACCCACTGTGCGGCGACGCCACTTACTGGGGTTCTGGATGACGTTTGATACATGGATGGTGATATTAAATTAGGTATTCAGAATGATGTTATCAATCATAACTCCGATCCCTGAAAAAGACAATTGGGCATGTGCATGTGACGTAACATGCACAGCTTGGTGTACCTACAAACAAAAGCACGTGGTTTTCAGTTTGGCGTGCGCAGTACATGAAACTTAGATTGCGTGAATTGTTTTAAAGTGTCGAACAAATTTGTTAAAATTTCGTGCTTGATAGTGGATTGTGGTAGCAAAGCTCATAGGAAAAACTAAAGAATATAATCTACCAGTGTACTTTGCCTTGGTAGACTTTGAAAAGGCCTTTGACTCCATCGAAATATTAATCATTCTAACATCATTACAAAATAGCCGCATTGATCGCAGATATACAAACTTAATAAAAAGTATATATGAAAATGCAACTTTGACAGTTAAACTACATGCTAACACAAATGCAAGAAAAATGGAGAAAGGTGTGAGAGAGGGAGAGACCATTGCACCCAAACTGTTTACATTGTGTTTAGAGGATGTCTTCAAAAAAATTACATTGGAAGAATATAGGCCTGAATATAGACGGCGACAAATTAAATCACCTGCGATTTGCGGACGATATTATACTAATAGCAGATAACCTATCTGACCTACGCCAGATGCTGACCGATCTACAGAGAAAATAAAGGGATATTGGTCTAAAGATGAATAAAAAAAAACGAAAATAATGAACAACGAAGAAATAGACGAAAACGAACAGATTGAGATAGACGACGTGGTAATAGAAGAAGTAGAAAGTTATATCTACTTGGGTCAAAGTATAAGCTTGAAGAGAAACAGCCAAGAAGTTGAAATAAATAGGCGAATTAAGCTAGGGTGGGTCGCATTTAATTCGTGGCGAGATATACTAAGAAGCAAAATAGATCAGGAATTAAAAACAAAACTATTCAAGCAAAACACTTCCGGTTCTCACCTACGCCGCCGAAACCTGGATCTTGACCAAGAAATTGCAAAGAGCAATGGAAAGAGCGATGTTGGGCATAACATTAAGACATTGTAAGACTAACGAATGGATACGAGAAAAAACTAAGGTACCTACAGGATATAACAGAGAAGATACTTTAGCAGAAGAGGCAATGGGCAGGACATTTAGCAAGACTTGCAGACAATAGATGGACAAAGGTGGTAATACAATGGAGACCCAGGTTGGGAAAACGATTTAGGGGAAGACCCCCAATGTGTTGGACAGACGATATTAAAACAGTTGCAGACTATGACTGGATCCAGAAGGCACAAGATAGAACAAAATGGAAATCACTAGGAGAGGCCTACATCCGGAATGGATTGATATAGGCATGGTGATGATGATTTATCAGAAACCTACAAACCCATATCCCTGTTATAAGTCTCATGTATATATAAAATACTAACAAGTGTAATTAAAGTAAGATTGGATGAAGAAGCAGAAGAGAAAATTGAACAATATCAGGTGTTTATAATTAAGTAGATACAAGAGAAGATAGAAAAAAAAAGGGTAAATGTATGTATGCTCTCTTCATAGATTTTAGAAAAGCCTACGATACGATCTTTAAGATCAGAGATATATAAGGTAGTGGGTTACCTAGAACTCTTTAATGAGTTAATCTCCTTAATTCGAATGAGACTAAAGAAGACAATCAATAAGGTAAGGCGTAATGGCTAAACGACTAAACGTCCATTGGGTTTAATAGTGATAGAGGCTTGAGGCAGGGAGGTCCTTTATCAACCACCTTGTTTAGTGTAGTTCTGGGAACTATCATAAGAAAAAGCAAAATTAAAACAGAGTATAATGTGTCAAGAAACTCATGCTAGTGCCTGGCTTATGCTGATGACCAGTATTACTAGGACAACAAAGGAAAAGCTCAAGGAACTATTTAAATGTTTCGAAAGCAAAGCAAGTGAGACGAAATCCATATACGTAATATTGGACAGAAAACGAAATCAGGATGGGAAAACATTGAAGGTGGAAAGTGCAGGCAATAACTCACGCGGATGTAGTTTGCAGCATGGGCTGCAGGCGAGTGTTGTAATCATCCAAGTGGGTTATTGCGATTACCGCGAGCTGAATATTATACTTTATGCACGACTAGTAAATTGGATTTCCACTATTTACATTTTTAATTCTCGTAAAAATCGTGAATTAGTATTGTGACAATTCAAATTTTGACAAGTGACAAGTGTATTGTTTTGTTCGTCGGGAAATAAATACACTGGTTCTTTCTTCGAAGTGGACTGTATTTTAACGATTTCATTACAAACTATAATTAATACATATTGTGAAGCTGCAACTATACAGCTTCACGTCTGTCTCGCGCTACAACCCTTAGTCAACTCTGAGACGCTCGCATTTGTCCAACAGACACACAGGTGTTCAACCAAATTTACTGTTTTCACAATAGATGGAGCTTAAAACAAAAATAAATCGCTAAACATGTATTTATTTTCATTGTCACTCGATTGATTGTCCAATGTTTTAATTGCACGCTTGTAACTGGTTATCAAGGTGTGGAGTAATGAAAATTCTACATTCTACATTCTGTATTTCGTGATTGGTTAGACAGTGTTGAGAAAATGAGTTATAACTCATGCTGAATAGTTATAAGTACCATTATTTGTACAAAAGTAGTTGAATAATGTATGTACAACGTAATAGGAGTAGATAAATAGTTTTTAGAAAATGCTTTTTAAATATTTCAAATGATAATGATCATTGCTTGGAAGGTTATTTTTTCTAGCGCTTTTTTTTTAATCGGTTACAGTAGGAGTTCCTTTTTTTGATTCATTTATACTACCGTTCCCCCATCCCGAAACCGCTTTTGCATTACTTCAGAGGGGTGCGGCTGTCTGTTACATACTAGCCATTCATGCAACATGCACCCTAAACTTAACTAAGTGAAATACGATCGCATCAGCCGGAGTTCGACCACGCGGGCGATCGGACCGCATTTCACTGTGACCTCGACTTACAGCGCGTATTGGTACTGCCCCACCGAGGTCCCTACGGTAAGAGTTTCTAAAATATTTAAATTTTATGTTGTTTTGTAATACCAAACGTGCAAACTTTTACTAGCAGCAGTGTTTAACGAACTATCGGCAAACGGCAAAATAAAATTATTTTTACTAAATAAACAGTATTAGGTAAAAAACAAATTGTTAATTCTCTTAACATTAATAAGAAACCAAATTTCAATATTAAATATTTAAAAAAATGAGTGAATAGAACACAGAACACAGTGTTCTATTCACTTTGAAGATGCAAGCTACAATGTCTTGCGAAACGTTAGTTTGTATGGGTTCACAAACAGCTAACAGGTATAAGCCGATTAAGTATTATTGTCCTGGCAAAGAAAATACATTAAGATCAAATCGTTGTCCGCCCCGGGGTATAAATAATCTAAGCACACGGCCCTGTTTAGGCAGACAGAGCCTATAACATATATTGCTCAAACTTCTACAGCAAATGCTTGTAAAGGCAGACAAGGTACGGGTCGGGCCTTACCTGATAATGCTGGTTGTAGCTCCCAAATGACGACGCGGTCTAAGCCGAAAGTAAATTGTAATATTGACAGTTCGAGAAACCGCGAAAGCCTCAAAGAGTAGATATATTTTTGTTTTATTTTCAATTTTATGTTAATACCACACTGATTTATAATCACAGGGCAAACCCAAAATAATTGTATAAATATTTTATAACCCTTCTACGCAAACGATTTAAAAAAATTGAACATTACAGAAAGCAACGTTTCAAGCAATTATCAACAGTTAAACGTTTTAATTTTTGAACAAATAATTTGTCTAAGGAGTTTTTAAAAATTATTTAAACTCAATGAAATAGTCAAAAAATATTTTTATAGTAACTGTAGATAGGGGCACTGCTGATTACAATCTGTCCAAAAATAATTTTTCTAATATTTCTTCATATAAGCAAAGAGCAGTATATTGTATAAATATACTGCTCTTTGATATAAGTGACATATCGAACTGATTCGTGGCAGACTCAACCTGTATATCCTGTAAGGTCCAAAATGTATTGTTGTGGTGCGATTTTTTTTTGATAACTAAGGGATGCTGTATGTATGTATTAAAAATATAAATGAAAACATTTTTCTTGAATGTAATAATTTTTTAATTAGCAAACTCTGATTTATGGGGGTGTTGAAATACAACTTTGAACAAAGGCGCTTCTTACTCACGGAGCGACATTGTAAACAGGAAGTATTTTAAAAAGATAGTGCAAAATATGATCACAAACAGATTTATTATTTTATTTATTTATAAAAAAATATTACTAACTACTTATTAATATGTACATACATATGTAAGTTGATTGAGCACTTAACATTTTTATTACATTTATAATAGGTAGGTGTAACTTACATTTATAAAAGGACACACTTGAACTAGATTTCTGCATTGCTATTAATCAAAAACCAATAGATTTGTTAACAATAAAACAACAAAGTTGTGATTTAGCATTGCATATTTAGAAAAATTAAAATAACTTGAGCAAATATGGTGTTGACTTCATTCTGTACCTACAAAAACTGGTACCTATTTTCTACTTTAAATTAATGACTGATAAAAACAAACCCAGCAAGAACAAAGTTTTTACATCTTTTAAAATGTATTACATTACAGCTTACCAATATTACACCGTTTGAAAGAGATATAAGTGTCATTTAGATACATTATTAAAGCCAATAAATTAAAGTATTCTAGGTACCTGCACTACTTATGTTAATATTTTTGAAATATGTACACATAATATAATAGCACACTGGATAGCAAACCTGCAGTTAAATTAAAAATACACTTAAATAAATATTTAAAAATTGTCTTTAAATAAAATTCACATATATATTTGCGGTAGTATCTGGTAGAACTATTGTTTACTTTAAGTAAGCCTTGCGATTTTACTTAACAATCAGAAAGGTAACTTCTAGAGCAGCAAAGTAAAAACATTCTACCTACATAATAACAGGAGAATTTTCTATTTTTTACATTATCTACTTATTTATTGATTTAAATACCTAATTATCACTATGGAAGATATTCATTTAATATTTCACCTAATTATAATTTTGTTTGTTATTAAACTTAATTTTTTAGGAAACTGTGGTACGGATAATATTCATACAGTGTTAATCATGAGTGATGATCTGAAGGATTTTAAAGGAAATCAAACATGCATTTTTCAATGTCCCTAGATATTACAGGTATTACACGACTGTCGGTAAGAGTCAACGTGGTTGTTTACTATGATTTCTATAAACAATGAATTTGTTGAAATAAACATAAGCTATTATAAAAAAATCATTTGTTAAGTTAGTTGCCTACGTTGACCGGGAGTCTTATTGTAATAATATAATCTATAGTATTTTTGCCGCTTTGTATTCTTCATATATTTTACTATAACTGTCATTCATTATTAGGTTATATCACTGGAGGTAGAATATCAGATTCATAAATGATAATTCAGAAATGCTATACCGTGTACGAAATAAGCGAATTTTTTGAAAATCCATAGTCATGTAAGATTGTATATATTCAGTTAATATTTTTTGAAGCTTTGAAAAATCGGTAACTCTGCATGTTTGATCTGTAAAATGCGATTAAGGACGGAAAGCAGAGCAGTGGAAAGCAAGATGTTAATAATTATTCGGTCTATAGAGTAAAACCGTCAGTACTATTTTAAAACTTCCAACTGGAAGGTCCAAATAATATTTTACTGAAGTTGTTGACTTTGGTTAAAATTAATTAATCTAGTTTTATAAAAATGTCTAGTAAAGCAGGCGTGTTTCAACACTTCGGTAAGCTTTGTAAAATATTAATCTTTTACATAGAACGCAACCGAATCAACACAACAAAATTACAATTAGTTCAAAACAGTAACAAAATGTTCACACTAACTAAAAAGTCTTAAGTTTTATGGAAATCTCAGTTCTTTCACATATCTAGGATGTTGTAAATTGTGGTGCGAGCTGGAACGCGTTAGAGGTCTCCTATGGTACCTCTGTTCTGGTGGAGAATACCTCCTTTTATACCTTAGCTCATCCAGTTTGTGCTGTGAATCGTCATATTTTTCCCAATTGTCACTGAAGCGTCTCTTATTTTGCTTATAGACGTCTCTACATCTACGCCACTCTTTCTCTGAATCGTTCCCAAAAATATCTAACACTCTTGCTGATTGGGGTGTCTCTAAACTAGAGCTAAGCCTCCAACCTATCTGATCAACTTCAGTCATGTTTTTCTTATTTGATTTATTAGAACTGGATTCGCTGGAATTTTCTTCAGAGGTTCCCAAGCCCAAATCTTTTTCAAGGTCTACATATCCTTTGTTGACTTTTCCACCTCCCATGTTGCTTTCTATGCTCACTAAGCTGTGTTTCTTCAAGTTATTGCCTAAACTGGCACCATTGAGAGTAAACTGAGGGTGTGGAATGCAATAAGGATGGGGAAAGCTTTTCTCGATTGTGGATAATTTTATTTCGTTCTCGTCGTCGTGGTTTTTGCATGAACCGGGTCCAAAAACAGAAAGAAGTACAGGAAGTAAGAACAGTCCGTGCATGGCGCCAAAGAAAATTACTAGAAACACCATTTTGAAGAACACCGAGAAGAGATAGTTGTTTGGTAATAAAAGAGCAACCATTCCTAAGATGGTACTGATTGCGCCCTGGAATATGGGCAAGCCTAGAGCATACAAGCACTCTCGAACTCTATCCTCTGGGCGTTTTGCCGTGGAAGACATGTATGCGTAACAAATGTGTGCTGTAAAATCTACGCTGAATCCAATGCACATAATTAAATTTATCATTGAAATCGAATCTAGGTTCACTTTCCATAGTGCCATATACCCTATGACACCCGTTTCAATTGACACGATGCTGAAGGCAACCCATAAAGAGCATAACGGGTTGGGGATGAAAAGGAAAGATATCACCATCATGATTCCAGCACCCATAACCATATTTTGAATGGACATTGGTTTTACCAATTCAAACTAAAATGAAAAAAATGATATTAGAATTACAACAAACAGACAAAAATGGGATGTTACCTGGTCGAAGAATACGAAGTAAGGATGGAATACGCTGACGTTGAGCGGCGATTCCTTGCAAATTGTTCTAAGAGCTTGCACCATCTCTTTCTCATGCTCCGTTCCCGAAATATTAACTGCTTGTATCATGAAACGCATCGCTATGATTTTATCTCCTGTTTCATCGAACTGTACATCTAACGAAAATGGACTTGTTGGATATATCCACAACTGTAATTTAAATGAACGGGTTTTAACCTTACATTCTAGTGGTATTAATACTAGTAACTACGAAGAACAGAACAGAATAGAACACTGTATTAAGGTCAATGGTGATAATATTTTCTTCTATTTTTGCTGAATAGGAAGTCAATATTTTTACGCAGACCAGTCCCTTTTAAATGTAATACTAATACCAAATTTGCTTTTTTATCCCAAAAAATGAATACAATTTCTTAAAGTAACTTGACAAATGAATGATAAATCATGTGAATTTCCTAACTGATACTGATATGAGGTGTATAGTAGTAGTAGAAGTAGTAATACAAGTAATATACAGCATTAAAGTGAATCTATAAAACGTGTGTTTTTCTCGAGGAACATTAATAAAAAGTTTTGAAGGAAAGGTATAATCGCACTACAACTGCCATCAATATCACTATAAAACGTACCTCTTTCAGTGCCGCAATAAATTCTGGTTCAGTTTTGATAGATATATTTAAATAATCTTCATTTTGCGACTCATACTGTATAAAACTACGAATCCATGATTCTGTGTATAACGATCCAGTGACGTAGGAGGTATTTTCAAACGTTTGCGTAAGGTTTTCGATTTGTCTTTGGATTTCCGGATCAGAATAATTAAGTTCTCCACTCACAATCACCTGAATCCTGAAAACAGATTTGGGTTATGTTTATAAGCTGTGAGAAACTTTAACTTACCTATAGGGGAACTCCCTGAAATAATCATCTTCACGATCGAAAAATTCGATTGCATAAGAATCCTTCTTTGCCACTTTACGTCGTTCGAGCCCTTCTTCTATTTGGGTAACCCCGTAGCCTGCTCCAAGCAAGTACATTAGGAAGGTAAAAATAACAAGAACTTTTACGAAGCTGTTGTTTAAGAATGATGCGAAATAGTCTCGGAAGAAGACCATGAAACCATGCTCTTTGTTGTCTATGGGGTTATCTATATCATCGGGATCTACACCACCAGTGCAGAAAATTCTATAGAGGTAAGAACGGTGTTCTGAAAAAGTAACAGTTATAAGGATTTTTTATTTATAGTAACTCTTGATAAAAAAATCTCGCTTGCCGTCGTGTAATTGGCGCGAGTTCTTATGTATATAAAAAAAATCAATTGCATACGTAGTTATGTTTTTTGGATTCAAATTTTTTACAGTTACTACCTAAAAAGTGAAACTTTGCTTATACAAATTAGAAGAGTGCAAAAATATAAAAATACTGTAATAGTATATTTCATTAGGAGTCTGGAAATAAGGATTTTTCCGTGCGCGCGTGGCAAATTCTCGTGTGAGGCAAAGCCGAACACGGGAAGTCATGCAAGCACGGAAAAATCCATTTCCGGACGTGTAATGAACGATACTTTTTATTATACTTATCTAAAAACAACGCAAAAAAGGATAAAAAGTAAATTTAGAACATTTTATTTTCAAAGTAATCATAATACATCGTAATAGTACCAAACATGATTAACATTTCCATAGCAACGATATATTTATTATCGGCATTTAGCGCACGCAAAAAAAACGGAGATTTAACATTTCCATAGCAACGATATATTTATTATCCGCATTTAGCGCACGCAAAAAAAAAACGGAAGTATCGTAAAACATTTTTTACTTGTGCGTTGTTCTTTGAAAAAACGGCCACCTTTTACGTCTTTGTTTTATTTTCAAAGTAATCATAATACATCGTAATAGTACCAAACATGATTAACATTTCCATAGCAACGATATATTTATTATCGGCATTTAGCGCACGCAAAAAAAAACGGAGATTTAACATTTCCATAGCAACGATATATTTATTATCGGCATTTAGCGCACGCAAAAAAAAACGGAGATCGGTAAAAATTTTACGTGCGCTGTTCTGAAAATGCCACCTTTACGTCTCGGTGTTTTCATATAAGTATAATAAAAAATATTTTATAATCAACGAAATAATAAATAATAAATTATGATGCAATACAATTTCGTTAAATTTTGAGTAAGATGTTTTCAAATAACGAGAAAACAGAATTAATTGTTGCTTATTTTTGGCGAATGCCGCGGAAATGCCACTACAACCCGCAATTTATATATCAGCCCCTATCTAACTGGAAGACTACCGTCTGAAAAAATATTTAGACGCCTTGAAACTTTTTTAAGAAACGAAGGTAAATTTGCTAATTCCAGAAGGTGTCGGCCCAGAACGATTACGATCATGAAAAACTGAACTAACAGCCAACAGGGAACGAGAATCCCGTTTAAGTCAACGAGATCTAACTACATATGTGAGTTTTAGTATAAATTTAATTCCCCTCGGGGACCAGCAGTAATGCTGGCACGGGCTTTGCAACCCCGAGCAATGGTCCTTGGAAAAGAAGGTTCGGCAAGGGGCTAACTATCCCTGGGAGATAACACTCCCTCTTCCGTAAAAAATACAACAGTTACGGACCTCTACTGAAACATCGCATAGGACGACATCGACGACAAGTAAGGTTACGAAATATGGATTTTGTTTTGGGTACATGGAATGTCAGGACGTTATGGAAAACGGGAGCTAAAGCAAACTTGCTGAACGAAATTAATAGATGTCAAATAGGAATTCCAAGCATCCGCCAGGGGCGGGAATTAGGGAGATAAAAACACAGACAATACTATATAGCGGTAAGGAACAAGGAAATATAGAAATGGGAACAGCATTTATAGTAGATAATATTCTAAAACCCATGATTATAGATTTCAAGCATATCACGGATAGATTATGCCGTCTGAGAATAGCAACCAGGTTCTTTAATTAGTTCATGAAAAACGCACAAGAAAGAAAAAAGAGGAAGATAAACATCAATTCTACCAACAATTAGAAATCGCCTATGACACCTCCCCGAAGAACCATATCAAAATTATCATAGGAACTCTCAATGCAAAAGTGGGACAAGAAGAGGAATACCAAGGAACAATTGGAGGACACAGTTTGTATTCAGAATCCAACAATAATGAATAAATATGGGTATACTTTGCAACTATCAGAAATAAGGTCATCAGTCATAAAAATATTCGACAGGACGCTTGGATACCGCCTGTGGAATAACGACTAATTAAATAGACCATGTTGTGATTGACGAAAGAAGAGCAACTAGCATAATGAATCTAAAAATTAGACGGAAGCAACATGCAGCCGAAATCACCTCCTAGCGTAAACAAAGTTTATACGTAAAATAAACAAAAGTAACAGGCTAAGTGCATTGAGATGCTTGGAAAACCGCGTCCTAGATCTCGCTCTTTCAAAGCAAGCAAGCAAGCAACAGGCTAAAACAACAGAAACAACATTAGAAGGCTGGAAAAACTGAAAGAGCCAGAGATACAACATCGATCTAAAGAAGCTCTGGAACAAAAATATCAAGAACATGGGCCACAACAATCTGTTGAGGATAAATAGTCCAAAATAAAAAAGCAACTATGGAAACGGTCCGGAATAAACTAGAAATCCACCTAACGACATAAGAAACAAATGGTTTGACCAGGATTGTGCTATTCAAGAAAGGAACGAGGCACATATGAAGTACATATAAACGCGAAAAGAGGCAAATAGCGGATAAAATATATAGACGGAAGAAAAGAAAATACGAAAATGAGCAACAAATGGAGAAAGACCTTAAAGAAAATCTCACAAGATATGCATATAAGCTAATTAAAGAACTGAGAAATGTGTTTAAACCAAAAACAATCCTATGCAGAGACATTTCTGGAAAGATAATCAGTGACACTGAGGATATTAAGAAAACATGGAAACATCACTCCCAGCATTTATTAAACACAAGGGGAAAGACCAAATTCTGCAAAGGAAAGAGACACACCAAATCAGAATATATAAGCCCATCGCATCCCCTACGCTATGTTATGGAAGCGAAACGTTGATATTTATTCAGATAGCAGCGGATGCATTTGAAGAAACATATTAAGTACCATAATTGACCCGATAAATGATAACGGAACATGGAGAATTAGGAAAAATCACGAAATATACCAGCATTTAAAAAACACCAGTAGAAATGTACATTAGAATAAATACACTTAGATGGGCGGATGCGTATGGAAGACGAAGGATACCCCAAAAGAGCTCTTGTAGAACAAATGGAAGGAAGAAAACCAAGATAGGAAGAGAATGTAAACGAGTTTGCAAGAAACATCCTAAAGGTACACGACTGGAAGACATGCCCTACTGATAGAAGAAGACGGAAGGCAAATATGAAGGGGGCCATGACCGGCTTAGGCTGTAGCGCCATACGAAAAGGAGGTAGAGTATAATTTTAGTTAGACGAATTCAGAATGCGTTACTTTAGTGCATATACTGCATGAAGATTATCCTAAGAAAAGACTGCAATTTTGGATCTTCTGGATTCATCTTTTAAAAATTGTGTATTGTTTAAACAAACTGTTAATTACCACTCCAGCAATAGATCAACTCGTCAGAAAGAAATTATTAAAAAAATTCAATAATGCATGTTTGGTTGCGTTAAACATTTTTAAGGCGGGAGAACTTAGTTGGCGCACTCTGTATGATATGCTTTATTACAAAAAAACAATATTTAAATAAATGACATTATTTTTGTTAAGGTTTGGACGTAGCCCACCTATTCTCTTATTTATTACCAGTTATTTTTTGCTTAAACCGTCTTGTATAGGTTTGGCAACCTCTGCATTAACTGTTTAGAGCAAACGTGTTGTTTTATCTCGTATATACTGTTTACTAGGTGGTTAGAATTTCTTGGCAATTACTCTGCTTTGTGTAAATTGCAAAAGTAATTTATAAACCAATCGTAGATTGTTCAACTAATTGCTCGAATATTTTTGCAAAAGTACGGCGTAATCAATGATAGATACGTCTTTTGCCAATTAAATGATTGTATCGTAAAAAACATATGATAAATTAAAAATAAATTTACCTCAAAGAATTTTTAATTGGAGCACTGTTTTATTGGATCAGCATTATGAAATCATTATTTATTAACACCAATATTGTTATATTAGGCTAAGTAACCACTTGAGTGTTTATTGTGTTGCCTAAATTTAAAGTTCGGTATTCATTATATGAAAATATAGTCGGTTAGTATAAATCAACAACGAATATAACACATATCACTCTTTAATTTCATTTTGAGTGTAATAACCAGTGATTGAGCGTTTAATAAACGATATTTGTTTTACTTTTTTTGGCATTGTTTGTTTACATTTTTCCAAATTTTGATTTTTAGGAATCTATAAGAGCTTTTTTGTTGTATTAGCTGGTATCTTAAAAATTGGTAGCATTTGGATTGTTGAGTAAAATAAAAAAAAAACCGCTAAATGTTACATGCTGATGCTATTTTTAAAAATTTTAATACATGTGTTTTCTACAGGGTGAGTCGGGAGGAACGGACCAAACTCCATGAGTGTATTGTACACGTGAAAATAATGTAAAAAAACTCAAATGTTGTTATTCGATTTTTATTTTTTTTTCAAGTTATAGCATAATTAAATATAAACAAAATTTCATACACTAACGTTTTGGTAATCATAGCGTTCTTACAATAAATGTTCAAAGCTACATTCACGTCTAAACATTTTCTGCTTCGTCTACAAAAGGCGCCTGTTGCTCTCCTGATTGAGTTATGTTTTTTGTTTAAGATCTCCTGCAGCATTTCTAATACGTTGAATTAGTGTATCCCGAGTGTCCACTTTTACTTTGTACACTTCATCTTTGAGCTAGCCCCATAAACAATAATCTAGTGTTGTGAGGTCTGGAGATCTTGGAGGCCAACTAATAGGACCACCGCGACCAATCCAACGCCCCGGAAACCTTTCGCCCAAATGTTCCTTGACCTGATGAGCGAAATGCGCAGGAGCTCCATCGTGCTGGTAGTGCATTTGCATTCTGATGTTTAAAGGAGCATCCTCTAGTAGTCCGTGTAATTCATTTTGTAAAATTTAAGTAGGTGTGGCGATTCTCCAAAATGAAAGGGCCAATTAAATAACCATCGACCATACCACACCACACGCTTACCGAAAACTGATGTTGAAAATTACTCTAGACTGTTGCGTGGGGATTTTCGTCTGACCATACACGACAGTTGTGAGTATTATTAATGTCGTCACGAGTGAATGTTGTTTCATCTGTAAAAAGTATGCGCGATATAACACGGGGATTATTATTTATCCACCGAAAAATTCCATACGTTTAGGATAATCTTCCGATTGTAGGTGCTGTACTCCTCTGTACATGGTATGGATGTAAGCCTTGCACATGGAGTGTGTTTATTACTCTTGTTTGTGGAATGCCCAATTGAATACTAATTCTTCGTGAGCTGGTCGTTGCATCTTCTGCTAGTAAATCTAGAATATCTTCTACCTCTTCTAAATCTTGTCGAGTAGCTCGTTCAGATTTTATGTTAATATTGGGCTTTCCGGTCTCGCACAGTTTGTTGAAAACTCTGATAAATAAATTTTTATTAGGATGTCTCTGATGTGGAAGCCGTTGACGATATTCTTCAACAGCAGCTGTAGCATTCCCATTACAAAAACCACAAACAAACACCATATTTGCATATTCTAAATTTGAATAAGTGTGTGTTGTAACACTTTAATCGTACAAACTCAAAAATTAACGTTAAATCACTGTCACAATGCACTGACACTGATCAGAACAACAAAGTTATCAAATGTTTTTGAGCCTCGAACATGGCATACTAGATAAACATTTTTAATTATAGGCGCCCTTCGAAGCAGAAAATGTTTAGGGGTGAATGGCGGTTTTTTTGAATTTATTATAAGAACGCTATGTTTACCAAAACGTTAATGTATGAAATTTTGTTTATTTTTAATTACGCTATAACTTGAAAACAAATAAAAATCGGATAACAACATTTGAGTTTTTTACATTATTTACTCACCCTGTATATTAATCTATGAATTTCATATTCGAACGATATTTATCAAACATACTCCTTAATAAACCTTTAAGGTATTGCAAAAAATTGTAAACAACTTTGAAAGAAAGTAATGGAAAATTTTTATTGTATTTCATTCTTGTAATCGAATTGGAAAGACCAAGTACGTGTCGCTGACGTAATATTCCGGTAGGAAAGAAAAGAAAGTTTTCCTTCTTCCGCGAACAGTTACGCTGAAGATCGATCGCAGATCCTTGTGTTATGCAATTTACACATAACGACTTGTTTGTCTGACTTTCTTCACATTTAATTAACGTTCCCGTAGATCTGGATATGATCTTTAATAAGTTCATGTAACTATTTAATCTGGACGTTAAAAATTACATAAATAAAATCCGACACGGATTAGAGAAGTAATGAGGTTCTAGCTATATTAATTTAATTTTTTAGCTTGGTTTTACATGATGTAGGTATTTTTTTCTCGATCATTGCATAATGGTTTCTTAAGTATTTATCATCAATTTGGAAGAAAATCCAGTATAAATAAAGCAATTCAGCTTTCGAGCGGTCCGTTCTGAATAATACACATACTATAAATTCGAAAGTATTTCCTAAGGGGTCAATCAACAACAAAATTGGAACTATTTATTTGTCACCAGGTATTACGCTCCAAGCACGCTATTTGATTGTAAAATTACTATACAGTTTATTACAATATTCTCCGTACGGGTTTATGGTCTATATTCTATAATAATTACACACTTCACACGAATACAAGATATTTGAATCAATTAGCTTTTCTCCTAAAGTTAGTTGTTTCCTTATTTAGGGCAATTAAACGCACGAATTCCTACTCATGTTGTCTACTATAAGTTTGCCAATAGACAATATTCCTTTTGAGCTAAAACTATATTGACAATAGTAATGATTATATCACGGAATAGTTGTCTGTATAAATTTAAAAAGCTT
>JABXWE010024672.1:0-39827 GCA_014611495.1 Limonius californicus | reverse complement strand
TTAGTTTCTCAGAAATTTTTTTTATTTAAAATTGTAACTCCAACGGAAATAAACATTTTACACCAAAATAATTACCTTCATAATTTCAAAATTAAAAAAAATTTTAATAAGTAACTTGAATTTTATTATTAAACACGATGTGCATCTATCAATTGTTTCCATAGCGTACTACTTGAACAGTTCGAAAATGAAAAGAAAAAAATGGCCATAATTTATTTATTTATAAAAATAACGATGTCAAGTGGTATATCATTAGAATCGTTGAAAAAGGGCCTTTTTTATAAAGTCATGGCCGACTATGGTTTCCATTAGAAAAAACATAAGTTTGTGTCACAACTCAAAAATTATAGCTTATATAAAAAATTCGGTTGGACTATATTATTAAGCACATAATTACCTACAACTTTTTCCTTTACACATTTTGTCTAAAGTCAATAATAACAGAGCCATAGGCACCAAACGAAATAACAAAAAAATTATTTTTGCGAGATATCTAGCTAGCCATGCATCTTTTCCAAAAAACAAAAAGCTCATTAAATTGAGCTCGTAAAACTGCAATTCTTTCCCCATTTAACCGTCTCTCTATCTCCGCTAGTTTCCGAGATCCCCATACTAAACATCGGAAAAAACTCACCCTGTATAATTACTGGAAAGTTCACGGCATTTACGAGAATACAATAATTGTGTTTGTCTGTGTACCTTGGTACCGAAACGAAATTTCGAAGCGTAGTTAGATATATTGTATAACATATTCATGATTCACATGTTTACTTTCCAATAAGATTTACAATATGACACATCTATTTGGTTATAGGCAGCAATTTCATGTAGTGTTTTGAAAGCACTGCAGATTACATAGTTCTCGATAAAGGTTATTGTGCATGGCTAAGCATGTACTAGGATTTGTATTTTCAAGGAGATATATGGATGTACCTATTTATACAATGCATTTGCTTCGTATATGTTTCATAGGTGTAGGTATTATGAAAATTAATCAAAGAAAAAAACGTATGTGTCTTACGTTGGGTTGCATAAACCTTGAGCGAAATTGAATGAACGGTTAACTTTAATAGGGGCTCTCTGAAACTGTCAGTTTTGGATTTAAAAAATTACTAAACAATCCCAAGAAAGGGGCTGCCAAGGTACAATTGCGGACAAAAAATAGAAACACAAACGTTAATCTAGTGTTCGTTTTAACTGATTTTAAACAGTGAATATTGTCTTTCTTGGCATACCGATTTAAAAAAATATCACAAATTCAGAGGGCCCTTTGTTATAAAGGTCAACATTTTCAAATTATTTTAATTTGAATCAATTAAAAAGTTTCGTTAAAATAGTGGAAACACTTAAAATTAAATGAAAAATATATTAAACAGAACTATAAATTCAACATAAGATATAAATTTAAATAAATCATTATTATTTTGTAGTAGCTCCATTTTTTTCTAACATCATTTGTAATCTTTTAATCATTCATAGAACCAAATGCCTAACATAATTTTCATCTAGTTGATGCCACGCTTCCCGTATCATCTCCGGTAATTCTCCTCTATTTCTAGTTCAAATCTGCCGAGAATGAATTCTTTTTAAAAGAAGGACCAATATCTTTTCAATTAGATTCAAATCGGGACTCTCTGTAGGCCATTTCAATAAATTTACCCCGCTGTCTTGAATCCAGTCTTTATTAATTGTGGATGTGTGGAACAGGGAAATTGTCCTGTTGACAAATTGTTGTTGAAATTGTTCAATAACACTTAATAGCATAATGGTATTCATAACATTTCGGTAAGGCTCTCTTTTTAGACGATTTCCTATATCGAAGTAAATGCTTTGACCTTCCGAGATTATCCACGGCCATATGTTAACCGAAAACCGACCAATACTGTTGTTCATAGGACCGTCTACCTGAAAGGTAGAAAGCGAAGTGCAGCCAATGTAAAAGATGATACGTATAACATCCGACAAAATAAATTGGTAATAGTCTTGGTATAGTATCGACTACGAAAATTAGCAAATTTTGATATTGGGGTTGGGTGCATTATGTTCTCTAAGGATAGTAGTCTGTAAAAAGATGAAAGCTTTTACTAAATTCCACATATATAATAAACATAGATTGACCTTACTGTGTTTTTGCATTACACGTGACAATTTTTTACCATCCGTTTCTACGATCGTTTTAATCGTATCATGGATACTGATTTTGCGTGTTTATAAATAATGCTTTAATTATATTGTACTAATAATAATAATAATTGTTTATACGAGCATTTGTCAGTGAAGAAAAATAAGGATAATTTAATTTAAAATGTCTGAATCATTGGATATAGACGAACCAGCAGCGTTAGCATTTCAACCATTATTACCCATAAAATCTAAGGAGAAATATGAAAATACTTACCAACAATCCAAAAATAGGTGTAAAGAAAAAAGAGTACCTAAAGGTGATCAATGAAAACGTTTTGCTAGCATATTTTGAACAAAAATCCAGAGTCCTCAAAAGTTGACAACATTATTAACGAAAGAAAATATTGATATAAAGAAGTGTGTTAGTTTAACAGATTTCATTAAACGAAAATCGACAAGATATCGAGCCAAGAAAACCAGTGTGCTAACAAAATTAGTAACAAACAATTCTTAAAAGAAGCAGATGATACAACTTACTTGATGATGAAGGTACTTCAATTTAAAAATTTAACATATTTCGATAACAATTGAAAATTTCCTCTATTATCTTAGGTAGTGCTGATTGTTGGCATCAGGGGTGCAACCAACGAGAAGAATTAAGTTTTCTTCAGCTTACAAACATTAAAGACATGGGATCATTTATAGTGATTGAGATTCCTACTGCAAAAACCAACGTACGAAGAGAATTTACTATTTCAAGTGGAGACGTTAAATATTTGGATCTCGTTGAAATATTTAGAAAATCAATCATCAATTGAAATTATAAGGTTTTTTCTTGGGTAGTCACCGAAAGTGTACTAAACAATCTGCGAGTATAACTACCATTGCAGGCGTATCCAAAAAATTGCTAAATTTTTAAAATTTCCGAATACTTTGAGCCATACCGGGCATTGTTTTAGAGCATCTGCTACAATACAGGAGCAGATATTATCACTCTTAAAATGGATGGTGGCTTGAAATTATAGCCCGTTGCAGAGGAATATATTGAGATGTCATTAGTAAATAAACTTTAAGTGGCTTCAAAAATACTTGGTCCAAATGATGTAGTTAACATAGATAGCTCTCCTTTCTTAAATAAATCTGCTGAAGTTATATTTTCAAAATGTAAAATTGTTACCGTTAATATTTACAATAAATGAAGTTTTCTGTTACAATAATAATTGATATACATTTCCGCACTAATGCGGAAAAATACTACATTTCCTAACTCGTATGAATATAGAAAACTAAGACATTTTCAAACAGCATTAAAAAACGTTAGTTTTAGCTTCTTTTGAGTCACTCAAGTAGCTTCTATAGACTGGTTACCTATTAATACTTATAATGATATTTTAGGGTGTTTTACAAATTTTTCAACTAGTTTTGTTTAATAAAATTTAATGCACTCTGTATTAGAAGAAACTAAAGCTTTATTAAGGCACATTAAGTGAATAAAATCTAAAACCAGGTGGGTAGCTAAGCATCACAGGTACAGTGGTGTGAAAAAGTTCTGCATCATCCAAGAAAATAATTATTTCTTAGTTACATTTTTGGCATAGTTTCCAACAATTACTTTTAAATATTTGATTTTAATATCAACAACTTGTCTCTTAATTAGGTACTTAGAACTCAATAGAAACCAATTAAAGTAAGTTATTTTTTTAATCGATAATCAATTAATCGTGCATTTTCTAACGGGACCATTAAAATGCATTTAATATGAAACTTGAAAGCATAATTATAAAAAAACTAAGAACTAAAGCAAAAAGGTATGCTTTCGAAATATTACCATTGAACGAAGAAGAAGAAGAAGAAGATTTTAAAACACAACAAAACTTATTTTCTACAACAAAAACTGAATAGCAATATTATTTTAATAAATATTCAAAGTGTTCTCCTTGAACTTCTTGGCAATAGAAAAACTTACTTAATATCTCTTCCCGTACCTTCTGGCAAGTTCCACCACCGATATTAGCACAAACCTCTGTTATTTTACTTCTTAAATCCAAAGGAGAATCGGGCTCTGTTTGAAAAACTTTCGATTTAAGATATCCCCACAAAAAAGTACAACGGATCTGGCCAGGGGATCGCGGAGGCTATTCTGTTGGACCACGACAACCAATCCGTCGTCGAGCATAGGTTGCGTCGAGATAATTGCGAACTTGTCTGCAAAAATGCTTATAAGCGCCATCTTGTTGGAATACGATGCCCATGTCAAATTGGTTTGGATTATTTTCAGCAATCGCAACTATTAACGGATGAATGACGTTTTCCAGCATGTTCAAGTAAGGTTTCCGTCGATAAATAAGGGACCTACGATATGGTCACCAAGTATTCTTATCCACACATTCATTTTTTGCTGAAATTGGGTGTGAACTCCCCGGAAAACATGGGTATTTTTATCGCTCCAAGATCTTACACTTTGTCTGTCAACAAACCCATTTAAAAAAATGTGCATTCGTCACTGAAACAGATATTGCGAAGATAGGCTAGGTTTCTTGCAATGGTTTGCGTCAATGCGTCTATCCGGATCATCTTCAATCAACTGCTGTAAAATCTTCATTTTGTATGGATGGAACTTATGGCGTTTTAAAAACATTTTGACAGTGGTTGCCGATACATCACATATCGCAGCTACATGTGACGCTGATTGCTGAGAATGTACTACCATTTCACCGACTATCTGAATTTGTTTGTCTTCTAAAATTGCGGGTCGTCCAGGGTTTTTCCTGTTTTGCACACTTCCAGCGTTAATAATTTTTTTCACAAGTTCACTTAAATTCGTCCGCGAAATAGGACGGTCGAAAAAACGTTCATTAAATATTCTTTCAGCTTCGTGAAAGTTTCGATTGGATTCAGCAAAAATAAAACCTGCTGCAGTGTTTTCCTGCAAAGTTCGAATATTCGCCATAATTATTGTTAGTATCACCGGTTTTAACTCTCAATATTCAAACCTGAGGAAACACAATAATTGAATTCAAGTGACAGAACAAAAGACTAAGCATTTCAATAGTTTTACTTCTGTTGTTTCGCCGCCTACATTTTTTTATCGTTTTGCTTAATATCAGAAACAGATCATTTGGAAGTCTGTCATTTGTTTTTGAATCCATAAAATTTCTCAAAATATAGAATTCTACTCTACTACCACATTGCCATTTAAAAAATATATATAAAATATTTGTACAATTTAAATATGTACTAAAATGTAGTATTTCGCCTCCCATTAAAGCGAACAAAATTTTGCGAAGAAATATCTAATCGTTCAAATGTTGGTAGGGGTGGGAGGACATTTTACGACCGCATTGTATATATATATATATACACACACAACTGCAGGTACAAGGAATACTCAGTTGCATTTTGCATGTCCTTAACAGTCGCAATATGCCATCCTAAAAGAAACCGTTCAAAGTATCGGGTGAAAAACGATATGAAATAATTTTTCATCATTAGCAGGGCGCTTCCAGTCGTGAAATAGCTATGAACGTGCAGTAAAATAGCTATGAAAGTGCTGTGCAATCAATCCACAGCTAGTGGAGACGGGGAAAAAGATGAACCCCGCAGTAGCAGTCCAAAACAACATCAGCGAGAGAGGACATTGCGAAGGACCTACCTGGCAGGCAGAAGTCTTAATTCGACCAAAATATAGTCCGTAGCTACTGGTGTAAGTAAATGAACTTCTACTGTAAAAGGGAGACTTCTTAAATCTAGACTTAGTGGTTGCAAAGGCCGCAAAAAACCCTCCTATCAGAAAAACAAAGGCTCCACTGTTTGAGATGGCCAAAAGATCATCGTGATTAGGCCCAGAACAATGACAGAAAGTATTATTTAGTGATGAATCTACCTTAACATTAAAAATCATGCTGGAAACATATATGTTAGAGGATCTCGTGGAGAAGAATTTTCACGTCAGTGTGTTCTGCCAATAATTGAACATCCAACCTCTGTCATGATATGGGGATGCATGTCTGCTGAAGATGTTGGTAAACTGCATGTTGTATCTGGCATGATGATTGCAACCAAATACATTGATGTTCTACAGGAGAAAATACTGCCTAGTGGAAAAGCGAGCAAAGCCTTTATCTTTCAAGATGAGAATGCTCTTTGCCACAAAGTAAAGGTTGTTCTATCTTGGATGTGAACCAATAAAGTTAAAAGAATAGACAAACTAGCATAATCTCCGTACCTAAATCCTATGGAAAGCTTATGGTAGAGGGTTTCTAAAATTATTTTAAATTAAATTAATTTTAATTAATCGAATCCCTAATTGATGCCTGCTACTGCTGAATTACAAAGAAAAATATATGAAAACTGGTGAATTCTATGCTAAAAAGGTGTGAATTAGTTATTAAAAACAAAGGATGGCCTATTAAGTACTAAAACAGTTTAAAATTAATTAGCGTGTGTCGTAATAAACGTTTAACCGTAGACTACATTATTACATATAATGTACAACTTTTCTGTTTTTGTATAAATTTTATATATCGAATTGTTTGCGTTTTTTATGAATCAACATTATTATTATTATTATTATTACAAGGATTGTGATGAAGTATCTGTAATATATTTGCAATGAAAAAATGAAAAATATTAAAAAAGAAATGGGCTTAAATTGCAACTTATCTTATTTGTGCAACTGATGCACAATCCCAAGTAGCACCAAATACTTTACCAATATTGGTTCAATATTGGATATGTATCGTACCTTGGCTCAACATTTTATCGTGCAGCACATATTGGTACATCATTGGGCAAAAATGTTGGCAGCAATATAGGAATTCAGAGTTAAAGCCAATATTTAACCAATCAATGCAATACCGTAGTAGAACAATATTGGCCAGCCAATACATCGCCAATGTAAAACCAATAATGCATCTACAATATATATTTAAGCGTGTTGGCACAGCATTGGACAGACATGTTGAAGCCAATATAGGAATTCGGAGTTAATGCCAATATTTAACCAATAAAAGCAAAACCGTAGTAGAACAACATTGGCTAGCCGATATATCTCCAATGTAAAACCAGTAATGCATTTACAATATATATTTAAACATGTTATCGCAGCATTAGACGGATATGTTGAAACCAATATAAGAATTATGAGTTAGTATTTAACCAATAAATGAAATACCATAGTTAAACAGTATTGGCCAGCCAATATATATTAGCTCCCCTAATTATTTTAGAGAAAAATATGTTATATAAATTATTTATTTACGATAAGACACTGTTTTTAATGTAGTAATTATATTTTCAATCGGTTTAGCCGTTTCCGAGAAAATCATGAAACGCTTTTCACCTTCTAAGCTCATTTTCGTAATAGCCTTAACTTTGATAAATAAAATTCAAATTGTTAAGTGCATACGAGCATATTTCATAAAATAATTGTAATAATTTGTAATGTGTACGGGTTGCTGCAAAATATGGAATTATCTATACTGTTTAAGCTGACATTTTTAGGTACTGGCAAAATGTCTTGTACCTGAATGTGTTATGCCATTTTTACGCATATTTTAAAGTATTCGTCGACTTTTCACGCTTGTTGCGCATGTTGAATAACCTATTTTTTGTAAATAACGATGTTTACATTTTTTGAAAAAACATACAGATAAAGTTCCTACACCATGTATAAATAATATGGCATATTAGACTGCAATTTTCAAACTTATAACAAAGGTTCAGAAATGCTATAAATCGTAAACCGTCTTAGTTTCATTGTACTGGTGGTATTTCTAAGCCCGTACTTAAGTAAAAGGAACTGACGTCATTCGCCTATTAGGGAAATTTCCAGACTTTGTAAAAGCCAGCTTTTGCATTCAAATTTCTATAACTTCCCTGGTGTAGTATAAAATTAAACTATGAAAGAAAACCAGTAGGTACCGTATAATAGAAATTTCAAAGAGATTAGTAATATTAGATAAAACGTAAGCAAAAGAAGTTTGTCTTAGAATTTCCCAAATGGCAATTAGTTCCAGGGGCGTTACCAGATGTTACCTACAAACGAACTAAAATACATCCTACTTTTTTTTTATTTTACTTCTTAGAATTAAACTACCTTGTCAAATTCAGTAGGCATAGTAAAATTATTAAAAATAAAATGATAATCTAAATTGTTTTATTACTCTATTAAGTGATTTTTGTTTTGTTAATTCGTAATCGATATTTCTGGAGGATATTTTGATTGAAACCTTCTAACCAGAAGAAAATCTCGACAAGTATTTTAAAAAATGCCACGAAAATAGAACGGAAATAGCACTAGAAAATTAGTATCGGAAAAAGCCCATAATAAATGCGCTTCAAACACATCCTCCTTAAAAAGTCTCATCAATAAGAAGAACAACAAATTTCGGTAATAACGCTGTGCCGCTGTATAAAAATGACTAGAACAAAAACACCTTAAAAAATCCCGAAATTGTAGGAAATAAGTAAATTTCTATTATTTTTAGTTGTAAATGTTCCTTGAACCCTAAAACAGTATCACTACTGGCGACGCCGCTGACATTTTTACAAGAAAGGACACGTTTTGCTACCTGTGCCATGTTGGAGGATTAGTCAGTTTACTTAAATATCAATTTTTCAGTGTTCAGTTCAGTGTTCATCAAGCAACAGTTTAATTCTACAGTCGTTTTCTTATTATAGTATACTACGAATTAATTATAGTGTTCTGAGTGTAAGTAATTGTGTTGGAAGTGTTCATAGTTTATTATTGCAAGTAAGTATAAACTATATTTAGTATATGCATTATTGCTTTTTATGCATAATTTATAGAAACAGATGTATACTCTTCGAGTGTGCAAACTTAAGAAAAAAGGTATATCTTCTTATAGCAAATATTGTGAATGCGTCAAGTGTTTTTCTATTTAAGTAAAAATAACAATTTAAATATTAACTTATATTTTCTTTTTGCAGCCGCGATTCGTAAAAGGGTTCCAGCTATTACCGATGCCCAATTTATGGAAAGGGTGGAGGCCTTTTTGTGCACAGCGGAAGATTGTGATGGAGGACGCAAAAGGAGAAAAACCGCGATAGTATAGAATGAAAATAATGTAGTATAAGATTTTATGTACCTACTATTTAATGTTTTTCAATATATATTTCAACCAAAGTTTTGATATGTAACCTTAACAAAACTATCAGGAAAAGAAACAGCAATTGCTGAATCTAGGCATGAAAACATACCCTTAATTAAGAACAAATGTTGGTTACCATAGCAACGAAGTAATTAAGCGTATGAAGACTTAATATTGAAAAACTGAAATTAATGAACCACACTTTTTAATGCTATTTTTTATATGATTATTATTTATTACGTACTAAGTTTGACATTATGCCTTGCATTCTACTCGCGGTAAATTGTTTTCTACTTAGTTTGCCACAATTTCTTAAATATTTATAACATATGGACATATTTTGGCTGCCAATATACCTATTACTAAAAAAAGTGACCAACAAACTAACTACCACTAAACTTTTCAGTTGTTTTACCTAAGTAGATTTTAGATATGGGCCGTACCTTGATAGCGAATATATAAACAACAAAAGTAACCAACAATATACCAATAAATTTTGCAGATATTTTACCTAACTAGATTTTATAATATTGGTCATACCTTGGCAGCCAATATCTAACCAACAAGAGCGACCAATAAGGGACCAATGCATTCTGCAGATATTTTACCTAACTAGATTTTATATATTGGCCCAACCTTGTTAGCCAATATATTACCACTATAAAAAAACGTTACATTTAGAGATATCCCCAATATACGAGAGCCAATATTGGCCCAAGTTTACTGTCCTACTTTTTCTCACCCCACTGTATATCTATTGCAATCTAAGTTCAATTTGTAGAAAGTTATGAAATTTTTTAGTACATTAACTTTGTTTTTATTAGATGCATTATATCTGCGTTCTACTCCAAAAAGCAATATTTACATGTAAAACTATTTTAGGGATAATGCACACAACAGTAGAAAATAAAGTATTAATACTATAAGTAATATGTATTTAAAAATACGCTAAAAGTAACATAATACAATTCCCATGGAACTTAATACATGTATAGGTATATAAATGTTAATAAAACTAAAGCGTTTAGGAGGCTTTCAGGACGTTATAAGAACATTTTGCAACTTCAAAGGCGGTACCGCAGACGTCAGATCCTTTCACATCTTTGCACTTTTGAACTACAACATCAGCGGTAGCTTGGTCAACAGTAGAAGGCAATTGACTCCTCAGATTATTTTCTTGAATTTCTCCAGCCCCATTCATAATATTGGTCTTCTCAAACAGACATTTCACAAAGCATTTTAAATTTCTGTCATCGTTAAATTCTTCCGCGCGCAGCAATTTTTCTACAAGTTCGGGTTTTGCGTTTGACTCGCTAATACAGGCAGCCTTAAGTGATTCAGCTTTTTGGAAATAGTGTGTGGACTAAAAATACCAAGTAAATGTAAAGGTTACACATTAGAAAAATAAATAAAAATATTGGCCTAGTACTTGTTTTAAGAATAAACAGATATTTTAGATAACTATAGCGGTTATTATCTTAGCGCTTTTATTAATTAAAGATTGATTGAGAGTAAAATAATTGTGCATTACGGATTTATACAAGGTGATTCGAAATATATGCGCAAAATTTCAACCACGTATAGCTGAGGGTATTCAACCCCTAAATCGCTGAGCAATTTTTTTTAAAGTCGGCTCGGTTATTACTCATGTTGGCGTCTTTTATTCATCGATCCTTTAAAATTAACATCGTCTTGTTTCCTGTCCCATTTTGATAAACTCTCTCATTTTGGAAAGCTAACAGTCCAAACTTAATTTTCAGTCAAGAAAATGTACAATTTGGTGTGAAAAGTAGATGAAATCAGACTCAGAACTGAAAATGTTAGTTTAAAAATTGGGAAATTATGTATATGTATTTAAATGGTTGTTTCTATTCGAAAGTTTGTGAGGAAACTTGTTAAATAGTAAATTTTGGAAAAATCAATATAGATCTACGTTTCGAAAACAGAATAATACTTCAGAAACTGCAATAAAAACTCGTTTTCAAGATATATCCTAATTTACAAAGTTCTTAACCAAATTTCCACTCTTGTTCGGATTTGGTACACATTTCACACTCATTTGTACATTTTTATCGATTGAAAATTACAATCGGAAAAGAAACAAAAACGTTATTTACATGTTACTGAAATTATGTAAGAACGCACCTCTGTAACGGTATCGAATATGAAAAGAAATTACTAGGTGATGTAGAGGTTAAATATTCTTAGTTATACGTGGTTAACGTTTTTCTATATGTTTAGAATCACGCTGTATATGCAAGATGTTCAAAACAGAGCAAACAAATAAAATTACGAGTTTGATTAAATTAATAAATACAGAGTTATGCACATAAGGTAATGAGACTACATACAAGTTGTTATGCAACCAATTTTAAAAAGCGAAATATTTCAAATATCGAACATGTTTCTGTTATATGCTATGTTGTAAAAAAATTTAGTGGTTATATCAAAGAAATTAAAATAATATAATAAATTACCTGACAAAACACCCCAACTATGCAGCAAACGAATAAAACTGCAAACTGTTTCATGTTGATAAAACGATTAATTTGAGGTTAGGTATTAGTGGTGAAGTAAGTATGAAAGTTTCAGCGAAATTGTGTTCTTTATATACAATATTTCAAGGTGTAGGTTATTAATGCAATTTAAAATCATATTTTTGTATAAAATACTTCAAGTTTATATGTAATTAATGGAAAGTTCCCGGTATTTACGAGGATATAATTGTGTTTGTCTGTGTACCTTGGTACCGAAACGAAATTTTGAAGCGTGGTTAGATATATTGTATAACATATTCATGATTCACATGTTTACTTTCCAATAAGATTTTCAATATGACACATCTATTTGGTTATAGGCAGCAATTTCATGCAGTGTTTTGAAAGCATTGCAGATTACACAGTTCTCGATAAAGGTTATTGTGCATGGCTAAGCATGTACTAGGATTTGTATTTTCAAGGAAATATGTGGATGTACCTATTTATAGAATGCATTTGCTTCGAATATGTTTTATAGGTGTGTAGGTATTATGAAATGAAATCATAAAAAATCGTATGCGTCTTTCGTTGTGTTGCATAAACCTTGTGCGAAATTGAATGAACGATTGACTTTCACAAGTGCTTCCTGAAACTGTTAGTTTCGGATTTAAAAAATTACTAAACAAATCTAAGAAAGGGGCTGCCAAGGTACCATTCCGGACAAAAATATAGA
This sequence comes from Limonius californicus, assembly GCA_014611495.1. Lineage (NCBI taxonomy): Eukaryota > Metazoa > Arthropoda > Insecta > Coleoptera > Elateridae > Limonius > Limonius californicus. Next base: position 27,381 of record JABXWE010024672.1, on the reverse strand, counting down.
AGCACCAACATGAATCTAGTGCTCGTTTTACTGATTTTAAACATTGTATTATTGCCTTTCTTGGAATACTGACTTAAAAAAATATCACGAATTCAGAGAGGTCTCGTTATAAAGGACAATATTTTCAAATTATTTTAATTTTAATTAATTAAAAAGTTTTATTAAAATAGTGGAAACACTAAAATTAAATGAAAAATATATTAAACAGAACTATAAACTCAACAAAAGATATAAATTTAAATAAATCATTAATATTTTGTAATAGCTCAATTTTTTTCTAACATCATTTGTAATCTGTTATTCATTGATAGAACCAAATGCCTAACATAATTTTCATCAAGATGATGCTACGCTTGCTGTATCATCTGCTATAATTCTCCTCTATTTCTAGACCAATAATGCCGAGAATGCAGTCTTTTAAAAGAAAGGCCCATATGTTTACAACTGGATTCAAATCTGGACTTTCTGCATGCCATTTCAATAAATTTACCCTGCTGTCTTGAATCCAGTCTTTGCGCAGTTCTGGATGTGTGAACAGAGAAATTGTTCTGTTGAAAAATTGTTGTTGAAATTGTTGAATAACACTTAATATCATAATGATATTCAAAACATTTGGGTAAGGCTCTCTTTTTAGACGATTTTCTATATCCAAGTAAGTGCCTCGACCTTATCCAAGCCCATATGTTAACCGAAAACCGACCACTATTGTTGTTCTTAGGGCCGTCCATCTGAAAGGTAGAAAGCGCAGTGCAGCCAATGTGAAAGATGATACGTATAATATCCAACAATTTAAATTGGTAATAGTCTTGGTATCGTTCTGACTACAAAAATTAAGCAAATTTTGATATTGGGGTTAGGTGCATTGTATTCTCGAAGGATAGTAGTCTGTGATAAGGGGAAGCTTCCACTAAATTCCACATAATGTCATAAACATAGATTGACCGTGTAACGTGTGATTTCTGACGCATAGTGTATATCAAAAGTGTATTCCCATTACAGCGGTTTGGACAGCATTCTTCGGGTTTTCGAATTCAAAAATTTGTTCTCATATTGAGTTCTGCGCATCGATCGTGAATTTTCGATTCGCGGACCGCAGTCAGCTGGATTAAGTTAGAACGTATTCTATTCTCAAGAAGTACAGACTTGAATTTTTAATTAAGGTCATTACGACTCTGAAGATTATTCCAAGTTGTGAATTTTCAAGTGATTAGGAGAAACCTAAACACGGTAGTGTGATAGTAAGCTTTTCCCTGGGAGAAATCCTAATTTAGTGCACTCTTGGAGAGTTTTTCTTCTGCCAATTTAACATCGCGGTTTCTACTGGTGAAAAATAAACTACTTTTTCGTGATATTTTTAAATATTATGTACAGAAAAAAAGTAGTTTTCCTACGTATTGCACACAAGATTTTTTCTACTGCTGTTTGAAAATAATATAAAATTTTTGAATTTAATATTTTTTGTTATCTGTCACTTTGAAGTTATGGAAAATCTAGGTAATCGTATCATGGATACTGATTTTGCTTGTTTATACATAATGCTTTAATTGCTTATACGCGCATTTGTCAGTGAAGAAAAAATAAGGATAATTTAATTTGAAATGTCTGATATATCGGAGTCATCGGATATAGAAGAATCAGCAGCGTTAGCGTTTCAACCATTATTACCCATAAAATCCAAGGAGAAGTATGAAAATACCAACAATTTAAAAATTGATGTAAAGAAAAAAGAGTATAGGTGATCAATGAAGAAGTTTTGCTAGCATCTTTTGAACGAAGATCCTCAAAAGTTGAGAATATTAGTAATGAAAGAAAATATTGATGTAAAGAAGTATGTTAGTTTAACAGCTTTCATTAAAAGAACATCGACAGGATATCGAGCCAAGGAAACCAGAGTACTAACAAAATTAGAAATAGAAAAATTCTTAAAAGAAGCAGATGATACGACTTACTTGATGATGAAGGTGATTAATACTTAAATTTAAAATTTAACATATTGCAGTAATAATTAAACATTTCCTCTATTATGGTAGGTAGTGTTGATTGTTGGGATCAGCGGAGCACGTCGACGAGAAGATTTAAGTTTTATTCAGCTTACAAACATTAGAGACATGGGACCATTTATACTGATTGAGATTCTTAACACAAAAACCAACATACGAAGAGAATTTACCATTTCAAGTGGAAACATTAAAGATTTGGATCCCGTTGAAATATTTAGAAAACCACTCATCAATTGAAATTACACAGTTTTTTCTTGAGTATCGAAACGGAACGTGTACTAAACAATTTGTGGGTGTAAATACCATTGCAGGCGTATCGAAAAAATTGTTACACTTTAAAAATTGCCGAAACTTTTGAGCATTGTTTTAGATCATCTTTTACAATACTAGCTGATGCAGGAGCAGATGTTATATCTCTTAAAATGCATGGTGGCTGGAAATCAGCGAACGTCGCAGAGGGATATATTGAGATGTCAGTAGTAAACATACTTCAAGTGGCTTCAAATATACTTGGTCACAAAGAAGTAGTTAATATAAACAGCTCTACTATCTCAAAGAAATCGGCTTAAGTTATATTTTCAAAATGTAAAAATGTTACCGTTAATATTTACAATAAATAAAGTTTTTGGTTACAATAATAATTGATTTACATTTCCGCACTAGTGCGGAAAAATTTTACTTTTCCTAACTCGTATGAACATAGAAATCCAACACCTTTTTATACAGCATTAGAACTTTATACTTACCGAATCTTGAGTCACTTAAGTAACTTCTTTAAACTAGTTATTAATACTTATAATGATATTTTAGAGTCTTTTACATCTTTCCTTTAATAAAAATTAATGCAATGTGTACTAGTAGGAATTGAAGCTTTATTAAGGCAGATTAAGTCAATTGAATGTAAAACGAGGTAGATACGTAAGCACAACAGATACAGTGGTGTGATAAAGTTTTGCATCACCCAAGAAAATAATTATTTCTTGAAGTTTAGTTACATTTTTGGCATAGATTCCAAAAATTACTTTTACATAGTTGATATAAATAAGTATGTCGACAACTTGCAGCTTTGCAAGGTGCTAAAGGGCAGAATAGAGAAAGATCTGAAAGAAATTGAAGAACAGAGCGGGTTCCGGGCAGGTAGATCCTGTATAGACAATATTTTGACCGTTCGACAGTTGATCCAGAAGAGACTGCCAAGAAACTTAAGCACACATCTCATTTTTGTCGACCTCGAGAAGGCATACAACAGTGTGCCACTAAAACAATTATTTGAAGTATTGCAGAAAAGCAGTTTATATAAAAAGTATGTGAAATATATTCACAATATGTATAAAGGCACAAAATGTATGATTAAGGTACGTCGTGAACTGTCACAGAAATTTGAAGTCACAAAGGGACTGAAACAGGGTTGTTGTTTATCCCCTACGCTCTTTAAAATATATATAAAAGAAACTCTGTCAAACTGGAGTAATAAATGTTCCAGAATGGGAATAAAAATAGGAGGGGATTTTTTAAATAGCTTTTTATTTGCCGATGATTAAATTATTGTAGCCAACGATCGGGATGATAGCCATTACATGCTACGAAAATTAGTAGATGTATACGAAAAATGGAGATTGAAGATGAATACTAACAAAACCGAATGTTTGGTGACACGAGAAGAAGCAGAAAGTATAGAGACAGACTATGGAACTATTGAAAAATGCAACGACTACAAATATTTGGGTGCTATTATAACAAAAAATGGAACATGCGACGAAGATATAAAGCGAAGAATCGCGCAAGGAAAAGCAGCAGTACAAAAATTAAATTTCCTACTTTGGTCGTCAAAAATAAAAATTTAAACAGAAGTAATGATTTGCAAAGTTCTTGTGGAGGCCATAACAACGTATGGATCTGAATGCTGGCAGATGAGTGATAAAAACAAGAGAAAACTGGAAACAGTAGAGATGGATTATCTAAGAAGATCATGCGGAACCTCAAGACTGGAACATATTCGCAACGAAATTATTAGAGCAGAAGCGAAGTACCCGACACCATAGTAGAGAGGATAGAAAACAAGCAACTATTACTGTATGGACATGTTCGACGTATGAATGAGGAGAGATGGCCACTGAGAATGTTCAAGTATCAGTCCACAAATCGCAGAAAGAGAGGAAGGCCAAAGAAAACCTGACTTGAAGGGATAGAATGTTCCATGAGAAATAGAGAACTACATGAAGATGAGTGGGAAGACAGAAGTTTTTGGCGATCAAGATGCGGGAAGCGGCAGTAGCCGTAGGACCCCCGCTTATATATATATATATATATACATGTTTTCCGGCATTACCAAGCCCAAAATGGTACATCCTCCACACTATACGAAGCCCGACACCTACTTACGAAGCCCGATTTTGGGCTTCGTAATTTTCACGTGTATAAAAGCGTTATTTGTATATTTAGAAGTCAGATGGTGTCCCTAGTACATTTTCGATTTGGCGGGTAAGGTCGCTAGATATCGTAAGATACACACGTTTGGTTCAAAAAAATTCCATATAGGGGGCGTACGGTCGCGCTGTATATATCTGTATATACACTATAGAGAGTTTACGCACATTACCCGCCCTAATATGTTTTGCACATTATACGAGTCCGTGAAATCTGGCAGTAGCGCATTCATTTAAAGTTATCTCAATAATAATTTCTTAGTGGAATAGCTTCACGCTCGCATATCTACATAGCCCGTGAAACTTTAAAATTCAGCTTTTGGCCATAACAGCTTGGATAAATAGGCTGCTGGTGTAATATCATTTAGGGCTACATTAGATTAATCTGTAGATTTATTATTTTCATTTTAGTATATTATTGTTATTTTTTTGAAATAGTTTTAATTGATTCTATGTATAACCATAATTGTGAAAAATGAAGCATCCAAAGTTTCCGATTATGAAGTAGATCTAAACTGCAGAAAGTAAATCTAAGGTACTGCAAAAATGTGAATAAAGGACAGTATCTGATATTCTGCCCGTTTTAAAAAACTCTACTTTATGATAGAAAATTATGGGAAAGGACATCGTTGTGATCTTATTTGTACAGAAGAGAAACATTACTAAGTTTTATCATTTTATAAGTTTTTACTAAAGCCTTACTTTTCAAACTCAAATGTATATTTTTAAAACAGAAATAGAAACATTTTACAATAAAATAAAATATAATTATAAAAAATATTATAGCCATAATACGAGACTGCAAATTAAAAAGCTAAATACGTAAAGGAAAACATTGGAACTCAACTAAATGCAACTAATATTTAATATAAAGGCATTTTAAAAATAAGTAGATGGTGTTCAATATAAAAATTAATATACATTTATTTCTGAATGTACTATACACCAAAGTTTTCACTCGTACCCAGTTATGATTTCCCAGAGTATCTTTCTTTGTAGAAAAGTTTTTTTGAGAAATTTTTCTTTTTATATGATTGCCAAATTGGTTTAGAACTATTTTCTTTTCGACTTCTGATCATCGATGTCTCGCGGATTCTGAAATGCAAATATCATTTGAACATAGTAAGTGTAATAAAAAAATGGATAAGAAATACAACTTTTTTTTATTTCCATTTTCTTCACTTTATTTTGTATCTTTTTTATCTTTGCTTTTGCTCTCTGTAACGTTCTCAATATTTCTAACATATTCATTGTTTTTTCCTAAGTCAACCTCTCTCACATTATAAGTCTCATTGTTTTCATTATTACACAATAATGTACTAGTTTCATCAGCAGTTTCTTTTCTTCTCAGTCCTTCTATGTTCCTGTTCGTTTCAATTTTTTTTTTGAGGTGAAGACGTTACGTGATGTATAACTCGTTCCGAAAATGGAACAGATTCATCTCCTTCATAACTGTTTTATGAATCTGAACTATAATAGACATCTGGCTTCAGTTCAATTTAATTTAAAGTTGTCCCTTTAAAATTTTCTCCTTTTCCTTTTGCTAATAGTAATAAAATCTTGGCTACTTCTGCCGTCTGATATATATCTTGCGGTAGCCTAAAGAAAATAATTAGTTTATTAAAGATAGATTCTACTGGGTAACACACCTGTAGAATTCTTCATGGGTTTTTTCGTGTATCCCATGAAGGTGGCAGCTTGCTGCATCTCATTTTGTTCCATATCCATCAACTGCAACGTGGTGGCAATATGTTTTCAGAGTCTTGTTGAAGTAAAAAGCGTTGCATTTATGGCACCACATTTTAAAGCGAATTTTCGCATTGTAGATACTCCATTCATCCATCTGTCTTAGGAATTTGGGTTGACAAATAAATACGGGTTTTCCTTCGGCACTACGGAAGTAGTTTTTCTATTTTCAAGCAAAATAGATATGAATTTTTGCAGTCTATTGGAAAATAAAATTGGTACAGCTCTCGAGCGCTTTCGGAATTATTAATGGACGCGGTGTACATGTCAATTTTTAAATAATGAACATCACCTACACGCTTGCGATTAAACATTCTTGTTAGGGCTCAAACACATTCATTCAAAATCTTATAATTTTCTCTGATTTTTAGATCTCCACTGTTTAATTTGCAATATGCACCATCTGCGAGAACATTATGTAAGTGTGAAGAGCTAAAATGTCACTTGTCGAACGCAACTCTATTGGTTGTTCCCAATTCTTTTCTTTTGGATTCTTTAAAGCGAGACTTGACAACTCACTGCACCAGTAACCTTCTATCAATTTTTTCATTTCCTTTATTGCTATCTTTTTTTTAGTTGGACCTTCCCATATAATGTTTGGAATCTATCTTTTTCGTATTATTAGTTTTAGAGGAACAACACACAATGTTTTCAGATTGGAGCCCATACGCAAGGCCAGTGAAAGCGTTTTGAATCTTTTTGTTTCAATAAATAGCCGCTGTATGTTTAGCTGCTACCACAAACAAACTGAAAACTTTTTGTTTTAGAAAATCAAGTAGCCCTTCGACTTGCTGTTCAAGTAATCTCAGAGCTAGTAAAAGTCTACCCATTTTCCTTAATTTATTTGAAACAACATTAGCAATTTTCTATCTTTTGTGCGTATTCAGAAGCGATTCGCCGTAAAGGCAAATTATAGGATCGCTCTTTGCTACCGAACTTACGCCAACGGGGCGCATTAAATCAAACACCTCGGCTTTTAATCGAGAATGCTTTAAAAAATCGTAGCTTTTACCTTTTACAAATTTTGACGTGTTTATGCAAAAGTTTTTTACTATAATAACCTAAGCACAATGTACACACGAAATGATCAACACCTGGGTTCTTTGAGTTTCTGACGGAATTTAAGACCCTTTTTCATTTTTTAATTGGAAATATCCTTGTTTTCGTAACGAAGCTACTAAAGCTAATCGTTCTGTACTACACGGTTTAAAACTTTTAAGTATCAATACTTCCTTTTTTTTTGTGGTGCCGAAAAGTATGCCTTGTAAAATGCGTAATAACATCTTCAAAACATATAGGACATACTGTTGGCCCCTCTCTAGCAGGCCCCTCTCTAGCAGGCCTCTCTCTAGCAGGCCTCTCTCTATAATCTTGTCTTTTTCCTATGAAATTAATCCAGTTAATACTTTCAATTGTACTCAGAAACGAATAATCTACCGTAGTATTTTAAGCTATTTGCTTAATATTGTTTTGATCTAGGTAAATTTGTCTCGAAAAACTTACGCTCAGCCCTAGGAATTTTTAAAACAAAAATTTTAACGACGTGCAATCACAACATAATTAATTCTCACAGCAGCTAATGATGAAGCATTTTCTATAACATTGAAATTGTCATTTAGTAAAGGAATGTTATTTGCAGAAAGACCCTGTTCTTCAGCTTGCGATTCTTTGATAGATGAAATACAGTCTCTTCAGTTATTAAAATCTGAAAGAGTTTCATAATTAATATATAACAAAAAACGTGGTAATAATGCCTGTTTTATATATGGAAATAATATAGATTCAGAATTCAAAAAAGATGAATGTTCAGTCAGTAGAAGACGGGCGTTCAGTATCAGAGGGAAGATAGTCGCTATCAGAATCTTCAAAATCGTGGACACTGTTTACATCGCTCTCCTATTCACACAAACATTAAGAAAATTTAATAGCATCATTTTAAATAGGATATATTTGCAAAAAAATAATATTTAATAAGAAAGCTTACTTTTAGTATTGAGTCACCTGCCACCAAGCTAGAATGATTCAGTTCTGCACGCGATGATGGAAGATGATGAAGAACAACAGATATTTGTCCTATGTCGCTAACATGCACTTGATAGTCACGAAATGAAACAGTAATACCAAAATTGCCGCGTTCGAAAATTGGTAAGAAAACAATTTGCGAATAAGTGAGTTATGTTACTTATTCTCAACATATTGAACATATTGCCACTACATTATTTTATTATATTATTATTTTTTTTAATTAAGAAAAAATAAAAAAATTATTCACTTACCTGTTTTATTCTCTTCTGCTGAATTCATTATGAAATTGGTTAGATGCATTTTGTACAGTTCAACAAACAAGCACATGCAAGCAGACACAGATCTAAACTTCCATGGTTTCGTATTCCGGTCTTAATTTATACAACACAACCTTATCAAACCCTTCCAGTTGTATCGTTTTTGTTTTCTAAATGATTCACGTGCGTATAATTAGGCAACAGCGCTGGGATTCGTATTATACGCGTTACATATACAAATATATGAATGGGCTTCGTATAGTATGACAAACAAATGTGGCTTCCTAAAAGCTGTTTGGTACAGATTCAATTGTATCTTAAAATACTTTACCCCTCTCAGGTTGCCCCCTATCATACATAATTATCGTTTCCAATAAAGTGAAATACACAACCGTAGCTATAAAGGAAAGCCCGGGCTTCTGAGTGTCTGTGAAACGTACCGGGCTTGGTATTGGTAGCCAGATGTGTATATATATATATATATATATCTATCGGGGTTTCAAACCGTAGATTGGTTTGTCGCCAAACTCTTTCCTACTCATGGCTAGTCTTCAGTTTCCTGTAGGTATGACATTCCATGTCCTTGAGTGTTTATGCCATTAGAACACCGGCTGCATTCGGGTAAATTTACATATTGCGATAATGTTGAGGTTAATTAGGGGTTGTGACCCAAGCAAGAAGCTTACATTATGTGTATTGAATTTGTTTAGTTCTTAAGTGAAAATATGTTACAGCTTGGAAACATTGTTTATTGCCGTTTCCTTCCCAGAAAGTCGGGGATTACGTTTCAGTCGCAAATGCCGACACCCTTAAGTATTTAAATAGAGAATCTCACCAAGAATTGAGATCGTTGTATGAAAATTTAAATAAAAATTTAAGAGCATTGGAGACATTAGGTCTGAATACCGAATCTTGGGATCCATTAATATTGCATTTAATTAGTAACAAATTAGATAATTATACCCGACGTGCTTGGGAAGCCTTGCCCATTCAGGGTGAGCTGCCCACTCTCGACGAATTTAGGAATTTTATACGAAATAAATGTGAGGTCTTAGAAAAGATATATTTAAATAAAGTAGAAAGGAAATTAAGTTCCAGTGAAATAAAAAATAGGCCAAACTATTATGAGTCAAAGGGCAAACGTAGTTCCTTTGTCAGTACCACCCAGGTATCATGTTTTTATTGTAATGGTGAACACTCAATCTTTAAGTGCGATAACTTTTTAAAATTAAATGCAAATGAGAAAATAAGTCAGGCAAAAAGACGTCGACTGTGTCTAAATTGTTTAAAACCTAATCATTTTAGCATAAATTGTCAACAGCCACGTTGTAGAAAGTGTAATAAACCGCATAATTCCTTGTTGCATATTTACGAATACCGTAATAATTTAAATAATAATACTGTAAGCAATATCAGTAACGAACAAGGCCATAATGAAACAAGTATTAGTAATGATAATAATATAATTAGTCTAATGCCTTCAGGGGCGGGAGTATCCGCTCATGTAACGAATAATAAAACGCAAGAAATTTTACTCCCTACGGCGATTATTAAAATTAAAGATAACAATGGTATTTATCACAAATTTCGCGCCTTGTGCGATTCTGGTAGTATGAGTAATTTTGTCTCTGAAAAGGTAGTCGAAAAATTAAAACTAAATAAATACCCGATAAATTTTACAATACAAGGGGTTGCCGAAGTAATGGCCAATGCTAATTATACTGTAGATGTTACTATAGAATCATTAAGGGACAATTATTCAAAAAATGTCTCCTGTATTGTATTACCGAAGATCACTAACAACTTACCGATTAATAACTTCGACGTAACTAAATTAAAAATACCAAAAAATATATTCTTGGCGGATATAACGTTCAATAAAACAGGTCCTATTGATATTTTGTTAGGAGCAGGTATTTTCTGGGAGTTATTAAATGTGGGTCAAATAATTTTAGATCAAGGCAATTTAAGATTGCAAAATACAAAGTTAGGGTACTTAACAACGGGTTACATAAATGTTAATAAAAATAATAATATGATTAGTTGTTTAAGCATTGAGAAAAGAGGGAATGCAATTGAAAAAAATTTAACTAAGTTTTGGGAGTTGGAAGAATGTTGTAATAATATGAAACGATTGTCAGAAGATGAAAAATTTTGTGAATCACATTTTATTGAGAATTTTAAAAGAGATAGTTCTGGTAGGTTTTATGTAAGCATACCTTTTAAACACAATTTTCATCAATTAGGTGATTCTCGAAGACTGGCAATTAAAAGGTTTCACAATACAGAAAACAAGTTAAATAAAGATTTAACATTACGCACTGCATATGTAGGATTTATGCAAGAATACATCACGTTAGGATATATGAGAAAATTAAAAAACAAGGAAGTGGAAAATGCGGACTCGTTATCTTACTATTTACCTCATCATCCAGTAATTAAGGTCGCGAGCTTAAGTAGTAAATGTAGAGTGGTTTTTGATGGTTCCATGAAATCGGAAAGTGGGTTGTCCTTAAACGATGTTCAATTTGCAGGACCGACAATTCAAAACGAATTGTTCGTTATTTTATTAAATTTTAGACAATATAAATATGTTGCAACGGGTGATATATTCAAAATGTATTGCCAAGTATTAGTTAACGAATCACAAAGGCGATTTCAGCGCATAGTTTGGCGGGAAAACCCTAATGCTGAGCTAGAGGATTATGAGTTAAATACCGTTGCATGGGGAACTAAATCGGGTAGCTTTTTAGCGATAAGGTGTTTGAAACAATTAGCAGTGGAGTTTCAATCGCAATATCCACTTGCAAGTAAAATCATCCAGAATTGTTTTTATGTAGATGATTTATTATACGGTAGCGATGACAAGATCGAGCTTTTAAATCTGCAAAAAGACATTACAACTATTTTAGCTAGTGGGGGTTTCGAGTTAAGAAAATTGCTTTCTAATAATATAGATTTATTAAGTAAATTCAAAGTAAACAATGAAGTACCATCAAAAATATTAAAATTAAATAATGTAGTCGAAAATAAAACGTTAGGTGTATTATGGAACGCCACTGAAGATACTTTCCTTTACGATGTAAAGACAGTAAAATTTAATAAAAACATAACAAAAAGATCTATATTATCAACGATAGCTCAATTATTTGATCCGTTAGGCTTATTACAGCCAATAATAATTACATCAAAATTAATAATTCAAGAATTATGGCAATTAAAATTGTCATGGGATGAAGCTCTACCGCAAGATGTACATAGGAAATGGATCAAATTCCAGGATAATTTGATTAAATTAAAAACTGTAAAAATTCCGAGGCATGTCATTGTCGACAATCACAAATTAGTAGAACTTCACGGATTTTCGGATAGTTCAGAAAAGGGTTACGGTGCATGCGTTTATTTAAAGTCAGTGGATGAATCTGGGCACTGTGCGGTTAGAATTTTATGTGCAAAGAGTCGTGTAGCGCCACTTAAAAAGGTTACTTTGCCTAGATTGGAATTATGCGCAGCGGTATTGCTAGCCAATTTGGTACAAAAAATTAAGGAATTTTTAGAACTCAAGATTGATAAATATTATTATTGGTCGGACTCTACGATCACATTAGGTTGGATTCAAAGTTGTCCATCAAAGTATAAAACATTTGTTGCTAATCGTATTAGCGAAATTCAAGAGTTGTCCAATAGTAATGATTGGAGACACGTTCGAAGCCAAGATAATCCTAGTGACGCCTTGTCCAGGGGGTTGAGCGCAAATGAGTTAATTAATTCAAGTTTATGGTGGAACGGCCCAGAATGGTTGTTTTCGGAAAATTTTGATAATTTTATTCCGGACAATAATTGTATTTTACCTGAGCAAAATGTAATTACATGTCTAGTTACCGGTTCAGCAAAGAACAACATTTTTAATAAATATTCAAGTTTTAATACTTTGCTAAGAGTTATTGCCTATTGTTGTAGGTTTAAGCTAAATTCTAAAGTGAAAATAGAAAACCGAATGCTGGGAGCATTAACAATAAATGAACTACAAAATGCTAGAAATGTTTTAGTTAGGTTAGCGCAAAAGGAAAGCTTTCCACGTGAATATAAAGCATTGGAAAATGGTCAACCCCTGAATAATAAAAGTAAATTTAACCCCATTTTTAGATGCAGATAAATTAATACGCGTTGGGGGTCGTCTAATAAAATCAGATTTTAATTTTGACAAGAAGCAACCAATATTATTGCCTTCTAAACATGAGCTGACTACATTAATTTTGAGAAATGAGCACGAAATATTGTTTCATTGTGGACCTCAGCATTTGTTATATTCTATTAGACAAAACTTTTGGCCGATAACAGGTAGAAACGAAGCAAAAAAGATTATACGTAGTTGTGTGAGGTGTTTTAAGGCCAATCCAACACTAGAAAATTATTTAATGGGAAACTTGCCCGAATTTAGAATTAATCAGTACATACCTTTTTATAATACGGGAATTGATTTTGCTGGTCCGATATTTTTAAAGGATAAAAAAACTCGCGGTTGTAAAATAATTAAGGGTTACATTTGTTTATTTATATGCATGAGCACGAAATGCGTCCATCTAGAAATTGTAACCGATTTAACCACTGACTCTTTTTTATTAACCTTAAAACGATTTATCTCTAGAAGAGGAAAACCATTAAATATTTATAGTGACAATGGAAAAACATTTGTCGGTGCTAATAATAAATTAAAGGAACTATTCAAGTTTTTTACGACAGAATCGGATAAAATTGCAACTGAGTTGTCTCATACTGGAATTTCGTGGAAATTTATTCCTCCAAGAAGTCCTAATTTTGAGGGTATATGGGAGGCTGGAATTAAAATGACAAAATTCCATTTAAAACGCATTATTGGCAATTTAAATGTAACTTTTGAGGATTATTATACCATCTTGGTACAAGTTGAGGCTATTTTAAACTCACGACCTCTCAGTCCTTTATCCTCAAATCCTTTAGACTCCCAACCTTTAACGCCAGCTCACTTTCTAATTGGAAGATCATTAGTAGCAGTGCCGGAGCCTAGTTTAATTGAAATTAAGGAAAATAGGCTTAAACATTATCAGTTTTTAACCAAGCTGATTCAACAATTTTGGAAGAAATGGAGCCTGGAATATATTTCGGAACTTCAAATTAGAAGCAAGTGGAAGAAAAATTCTTCCACTCTACTCAAGGAAGGTGTTCTCGTGTTGGTACATGAAGACAATGTCCCACCTATGTGCTGGAAACTTGGCAGAATTGTGAGCGTGCATCGCGGTAATGACGATATTGTGCGTGTGGTCAATGTGAAGGTAGGAGACTCAATTCTCAAACGCGCAGTGAATAAAGTTTGTGTTTTGCCATTAGAAAACTATTAATGTTGTTAAGTAATAAATTATAGGAAGTAGGGAAACTTATTCTTTGCTGGTAGTGCATAACGAATTAAGTGTTTGTATTTTTTTTCCTTTTCTTCATTGTTCTTGTAGTAAATTTTTTATTTTTCTTATTCATTCTATGTTTAAAGTTTTTTGTAATTATTATAATTGTATTTTGTTGAAAGTACGTGGTACATTCAAGGGGGCCGGTATGTTTAGTTCTTAAGTGAAAATATGTTACAGCTTGGAAACATTGTTTATTGCCGTTTCCTTCCCAGAAAGTCGGGGACCACGTTTCAGTCGCAAATGCCGACACCCTTAAGTGGCAATCGGCTCCGCTTTATATTTTGCAGGTGGTGAGTTAAGATCCTCCGCCCATTTTATGTAAACTTATGTATATATTTGTAAAATAAAACAGTTCACTTTCAGCCCTTAGTTTGAATGGTTTATCCAAGCAAGGGTTAGTTTTTGGGCTCCCGTTTTTCCTAATAAGTTAAGGAAAATCGGTCTAATATACAGTCCACTAATTAGAATACCTATTTAGAAGTGTGAGTAAGTGGTAGTACTTACAATACTACCACGAGCTTTTTGTCCAAGACAATTAGCCAGAGCAAAGTTAATTCGGAGAAATCGGAATTAACAGAATTCATTATTTAAGATTACCCTGTTCAGTTGAATTATTCTTGTTTATGTTAAACCTAGTAAACTATATGTATCAAAATTAGCTACTTTGAATAGCTTGCACAAATAATAAGCTACTTTTCAGAGATTAGATTAGATTATTGCCTTATTGCCTGCTTTAGTAACATAATTTTTAAACTTAAGAAAGTAAACCGCGCAAAAGTTGCTGATGAACTTCTGTGCGAAGTAGATAGTACTTATTTGCACTTTATTCAAAAATGTGGACAACGTGGATTGATAGCGAACATTTAATTTGGAGAAAAATATATCAAATGCACCGGAAAAACTGCTTGCTTATCGTAAAATTGTTAAATCAAAGATGGAATGACGATTATACTGCAATAAAGTGTTCCGAAAGTACATTGCTAGTAATTATTAATCATATGGGATTTAATCATAAAACTATAAACAGGTCATTACGGAATTAAACATATTACAAGCATATTGCCGCGAGTACCTCCAAAACATCGAAACATATCCCTAAGAAAATGGAAATATATGTTATACTTAGGCGAAATTCGTACGACTCCCGGGATATTGCACAAAAAAGTTGAACATACCATTCTAGTCAGTGGATATTATCATATCATTATTAAATAGTGTAAATAAATATTTATTCATAAATTGCCACAATATAACTTATAGGAAACTATACCTGCTTAGCTTTTAGAATTTTCTAGGCGTGGATGCTAGATGCACGTAAACTCCATATAACCCATGGTTAAGATTTGATATTGTCGTAAGTAGATTTCGATTCTACGGTACACACTTTACTTATTAATAAAGTACGTAGTGTAGACACAGATAATTCGAATTTTCTTAGGGTTTGGTTTCTAAAATTTAGTTTTCTTTTAGCAAATCGGTTTAAGGGTTGACCCAAAAATCTACTGAATGTAATACGTTGTAAACTTCAAAACATTTGAAAGATAAGATTTTGTGAATTTAATTATTTACAACATGAGATAAGACGCATATGATGTGCAGCAATCGAAATTTATTCTTCAAACGTGAACGTGAGATTACATTGTTGGTTAAACTAAGTGGGTGCAGTTAAAGTCAAGATATAGTGGACATAGTACAAATTGACCTTTAATTTTTGCAGCCCAACAGAGCAGGTAAAATGCGTTAAACTAGATAAAAACTTTTGGTTCTTAATTATTTCAAACAGTTTTTAAAAAATCGAATTAGTTGTACGATTTAGCAGGAGAATGAGCGAATATTATTTACACATATTATACCGGAATCACAAAATTTCTGTTGTGACTTTATAATTACTAAGTTAATCGATAATTACTGTATGTAATACTTCAGTAGTTTATGAGATTCATAGTATTGAGACGTGAGGTGCGGCACGATCGCAGCATTAATTGCCGCACTAAAAAGTATTTAATAACTTTTAAGATGAAAGTTAAAATAATTACAATAATCCTTAAGGTGAATTCGATCATATCTTTTTATGAAGATAGTCGTGAAGCTATAAAAGTTATTAATACTCTTACATTTAGCAGTTCTAAGTAATGGGTTTGTTCGTTATTTTCTGATTATTACAAAAATCGATATTAATATATCATTAATGTATCTATGGTTAATTACTGAATTAGCACAATTATAATATAACTGATAGAGAACTACGTCACTTAAGGGATAATGACTTAAAACAACAAATACATTATTCTCACAAACATAACCTCGCGTTGTCTTTGAGAAATAAGAAATAACGTTAACAATGTGTTATAAAATGTGAATATTTGTGTGTTACACATACCAATAGTTATTAGTTATAATTTGATAAATGCTATTGGTAAACAGTCAACACACAGACGATATCCGAACATCGATGACGTGTTTCTGGTAGACGAATTTTTTTAGATATAATCAAATATTCAATTAATTATATCTTTTTAAACGTTGCTGTAAAAGTTAAATTTGTTATCACAAAAATTAATATTCTTTGGTAAATTCTGTATTCTCAAAAC
The DNA here is from genome assembly GCA_014611495.1 of Limonius californicus. Classification (NCBI taxonomy): domain Eukaryota; kingdom Metazoa; phylum Arthropoda; class Insecta; order Coleoptera; family Elateridae; genus Limonius; species Limonius californicus. The sequence continues at coordinate 10,895 of JABXWE010024672.1, read as the reverse complement.
ATACAAATTCCATTTAATCATTTTAGAATTTTGCGTAAATGACTGTGTATGTGATAATTGCTGATTAAATTTAAGTGGTTAAGAAGGTCACCAAAGTTTCTTACATTAAGGAGATTTAATGCCTGATTTCTGTTCTGTTTTTACGTGAAAAGTAAAAAGTATCATCATCATTTGTATTTTACACGGATGTGTTTGACGTAAACAGTAGTTCCGTTAATATTTATAAACTTATCGGATCCACATTAAAAATTTATGGCATTTTTGTGTTGATTTTATGAATTACTGTATATCGAAATGCCAGTAAACGGCAACACATTAATATTTATGATGGCGAATCACTTCGAATTCAGCAAACAAACAGGTGTATCCATACCCAATCAATCAATCGTGTTCAGTTTTATTGATATTTTGGACGCTACGCAACTGTCGACATTTTAAGTCGATATTGATTAGTCAAATAGTAAGAAAGTGCTACACGTTTACCGAATAAATTACGTTGCTATTTTGTGGTTTGTATGTTTTGGATAATTATGGAGACCTTCCACTTATTTAATTTGTGCTGATAATTCCTATTAATTAATTTTACAGACATCACATACTTGAAATGCGGTTAAAACCAAATTGGAGAGTGTTTTACCTACTCGTATTTAGTGTTAAACAGAGTCACGGGATTTGAAGCCGTGACCGCGTAATTTGAATAATTAGCACAATACTAAAACTGATTTCGTTTGTTTTTGTGTGCGTCATCGTCAATTTGTTAGTTTGTATAGCACTAATTTTCCTGCCTTTATTTGCATAATTTGATTTTCAGGCTAACTAATTGGAATTTGTGCGATTTATACGTTTCTGAAGATACAAATGTTGGTGCCGCAGTGATAACACCCACCAAAGAGTACCTATCGTTACCGACTACCTGGAATTAGTAGTATTTATACCGGTGTGTTATACGCTTTACAGCATGCTTTGCTGCGTATCACGAACTATCTTATGTTGTTTGTATGGGCTCCTTAAGTGCATTACAAACAATACAGCAATACCACCCTACATACCCAATTGCCCAAACAATAAGGGATACTTTATCAAAATTAGCAGCAGAGAATGAAGACGACCTACAGCGTCTCCTATACGAATTTAAAATAAACGCAGAAAAATTTAATATGTGCATTTCCTAGGAAAAATCAATGGTTATTTCAAAAGACCCCATTAGGTGCAAGCTAGCAGTGGATGACAATATAATACAACAAGGATCAAGATTCAATTATATAGGAGTAACCATATCAAGCGATCGATATGTCAAAGAAGAAGTTCGGACACAAGCCAATAAAGCAGCAAAAATTGGTGGTTGCTTCAGAGAAACCATCTGGTTTAACATAACCATAAGTAATGTAAGCAAAATACGAATTTATAAGACATGCGTAAGACCGATACTCACGTACGCCGCTGAAACCAGGGCAGAAACATCAGCTACTAAAAGAATAACAAGAACAGAAATGAAAATTTTAATATTATTAAGGGAGTCACACTTAGAGACAGGATAAGGAGTGAACAAATAAGAGAAGAACTAGGAATACAAGATGTGGTAAGATGGGCGAGGACACGAAGAAGGCTTTGGCGAGACCATGTGGAGAGAATGCCTGAGAAACGATTAGCCAAATGGGCTGAAACACAAAGACCTAATACCCGAAGACCATTGGGCAGACCTCCAAAATGTTGGAAGGATAGCTGGACCTCAGCATCACAAGAGGCATACCAACAATAATTAACAGAAAACACAGGACACAATCCTATTCGAAAGTAAAAGAAGAAGAAGATAATAGAAAGGGAAATAGAAGGAAGAAATACTAGAGGAAGGCCGCGTCTCTAGTATATAAAGCAAATCATGGAAGATGCGGAGTGTAACATTTATGAAGGGCTTTCTTCAAACTGTTTAGCTTAAGGGCCACACTGACTCCTCCATTAAGTCCCAAGGGCCAAGACCTACCTAGGCCATCATACCAACATACTGCAGCTTTAAATTACGCGCAAATTTTCGTACTAGGACTAGTCGGCGAGTGAGATATCTATGGCGCAGGGCGCAGGGGTGGACTCCGCTCCGTTCGCAATTTCGGTTGGTACTTACGGGCATGTATCAAGGACATTTCATTGCGGCGGAAATAGCCGATGCGCTTGCTGTGCGTTACGTATTGTTACGACTACTTACGACCATGCTAAATGTATAGTAGTGACATCTTCCCGAGAGTAGAGAAGTTAAGTGCAGGACGTGGCAAAGCTACAGTAGTTCAGCGACATCTTGCAGGGAATGGTGGAATTACCCAAAAACGTCAATTATGCTTGGTTAGTCGAAGTATACAACGCCATCTTGTAGCGAGTAGCAGAGCTAGAGCATGTTCTGGAAAAGTTCTGCTGCGTGATCGCCTGTCTGGAAGATTCGAGTACTTTCGAGAGTTCCCGAATATGTTCTACGCACCGAGGACGCGTGGAACAAATACGGGAGACAACCCAGAGTTGGACAGTTCCAAAGTTTGATTTCGGAGCGACAAGCGCGATCTGAAAAGCGAAATATAGTGCGACTAGTGTGTTTTGTGACTATAGTTTCTTAGTGAAAATACAGTGTGTTTAATTGTGAGTGTTTAATTTAATTAAAAGTGTTTTAAAGATAAACCCAGTGCATTTTGTTTACATCAGAATAATTGCTCTTAATAGTATTAATTGGCATTATTTTGATTTGAAAGTACGTTCCTTTTGTGTGTATTTGTATAAATATGGAAAATAAACGAAAGATAGAGAGCGAGTGCAGAACATTTAAAGAGCAATGGGAATATCAATATTTCGTGATTGAGTCAAGTAATAAGGCAATGTGTATAATTTGCAATGACACAATATCAGTCCTCAAAGAATACAATATAAAACTTCATTATGAGACTAAACATTCTCAGAATTACTCCAAATCTACAGGAAGCATACGGTTAGAAAAATATGAATCTTTGAAAAGCGGATTGAAATCTCAACAATTGTTGTTTAAGAAAGTAAATGCTGAACAAGAAGCAGCAACTAGTGCCAGTTTCCGCGGGGCGTGACGAATTAATTAAGGTTAGTATGATTGCAGCAGTAGAAGAAATGTCCAGAATAAACTAATATATTTAAAAACATCAGTTTGTTCGGAAACACTGTGGCTCGAAGAATAGATGATATTGCAGAAAATATATTAACTCAATTGTCTGACAAAAATCGACACTTAAGAGTGGTTCCCTTTGGCCCTGGATGAGTCAGCAGATGTTTCAGATACTGACCAGGTGTTGCCTTTTATTCGAGGGATAGATAAAAATTATGAAGTGTATGAAGAGCTTCTTGATGTTCATAGCATTCACGGCACGACCACTAGAGAAGATATTTTTAAAGAAGTTGAAAATGCTGTTCAGAAAACAATGAAAAACTTGAAGTGTATCACTACCGATGGTGGCAAAAATAAAGGTGTCGTTGCTGTCGTATCAAAGGCTGTAGAAAATGAAAAAATGGCTGTAGATGTGGTTCGAAACCATTAATCGTACATTGCATCATTCATCAACAGTCTTTGTGCGGAAAATGCTTGGATATGTCAGAAGTTTCCAAGGCAGTCGTGTCAGCTGTCAATTATATCAGATCGCATGCGCTCAATCATCGTCAATTCGGCGAGTTTATTGAAGAGATTGGAGAAAATGACTTACCATATTATACTGCACTAAACATTGTAATGACCTTAATTTAAAATTACAAGGAGAAAGCCAGTTTCTGTCTCATTTATACACTCATATTAAGTCTTTTCGACTAAAAATTGTTTTGTTTCAATCTCAATTGAACCAAAAATGTTTCACGCATTTTAATACATGCCAAACATTTAGTCAGCAAACCGAGACTCCATTTCCGGTAGATTCCGCAATTGCAGCTTTGGGTGCTATAAAAATAAGTTTTGAGTCTCGTTTTTCAGATTTTCATGCAATTGCAAACGATATCAAGATTTTTCAAAATCCTTTTAACGCCGATATAGAAACCCTTGTCCCAAAACTTCAAATAGAAATGATTGATTTGCAGTGTAGAGATATTTTTAAAGAAAAATATTTCAAGTCATTATTGCTGGAAGCTAGGGTCTTCCACTCACACAGTTGATCAGTTGCATAAATTTGCTCGTGGCTTCTTTTCCGCTTTCGGCACTACTTATCTGTGTGAAAAAATATTCTCCAAAATGAAATATAAAAAAAATATTTAACTGATGAATATTTGAAGTCGTTGCTGATAATTTCCACTAGTAAACTTGATCTACAACTGCAAACAATTGCCAGTGGAAAGTTGCAGCTACATAAATCTCATTAATCATAATTATAGTGTTTAATTTCATTATGTCAATTACCTGTGTATCACTTATTGTAAGTTTTTAGGACAAATCTCATATCATTAATTACAGTTAAAATGTTCAATATCATTATGTATGTCAGTTATTGTGTTTCTTAATTGGTCGTTAAATAAAAACGTCAGATTATTATTTTCTATGATTTACTTACATTGTAAATTTTACAATGTAATCAAAATAAACTATGGCGGGCCGGATACCGGACATGTCCGTCCCGTTACCGCGGGTGGGATTGGTGGTGCTCGCGGGCCGGTGTAGGCCCGCGGGCCGTCGTTTGGAGACCCCTGGACTAGAAGATTACATGTATTGGTAGTAAGCCTTCGAATTTGCCATACTCACTATACCCACAACTACTTAATTTAAGGCAAACAACGACCTTTCCGTGAATTTTACCAAAAACACCAGAGCGTCAAACATATTGTAGACGAGTGCCCAAAATATGAAGCAGAAAGGAAAGCATATCAAATACCAACAAACAATGATCCAAACGGTAGGTTCTTTAGAATATCTACGAAAATTAGTTAAGTTTTTAGAAAATATCAACGTATTAAATAAATTGTAAAATTGTAAGAAATGTAGATAGTCTACAACTCTAATAGCCTTGTGGTTGACACGTAAACAAAGGAAATGTTCAGAGACATACATTTCCTTCTTGCTTTATGATTTCTTTCGTTATTAAGGGCCTGTAATACCCTGGAGGCGGCCTCGGCCTAGATGTTAGCGCGTTAGACTTCTACGCTGAAGATCCTGGGTCAGTTCCTAGTACCGGAACATCAGATTTTTAATGACTGTTCTCCCTCGCAAGGCGATGGCAAACCAACGAGGTATTCTGCCTAGAACTATCTTCTCTGGAGTGTAAGTGTTTACACTTCCCGTGGTTCAGATCCCACGTTAGCCTGTAGGTCCTCTGTGTCTGTGGTACTTTAAACGCGCAACACCGGCATAGGAGACGACACTACGTATCGTAAAAGATAAAGCACTCGAAGAAGAAAAATACCCTGTGTTATTACTTTTCACATATCATCATAAATTTTGATTTTCTAAAAACAATTGTAATTGAGATCTTATCTAATTTATTTGCAACCGCAAACGAAAGTAAATACTTGGCCGAACTTTTTTTGTAGAAGCTAATCTGCAATTTTAAAACTAGGATGTTGTAGATAGCTTCAATGGAAACTGAACTACTTTTTATGTCTCTATCTTCAAAACTAAGGCAGCTACGATTTTTTTTCTGAAAATACCCGCTTCAACGGCCCTTAGCTTAAAAGCTTTCTATTTAGTTGCCGTAAATATTAAGATATTTAATATCCCCCGGCAGCAAAATTATAGTATGTAAAAACATATGGGATTTAATCAACTGCGTAAAATTGTTGCAAATCACACATTAAAACTTTCCATGACCTTCTAAGGATTTTAAATAGTTTTTGTGATGTAACAGACATTTGTTATTGATTATTTAAGCTTGTGCTTGCAGTCGTTCAGGTACTATTTAACATCCAGCTCAGCAAAGCAAGGGACCTCGATGGGGCAGTGCGAACAAGCGCTGTCAGTCGAGGTTAAGGTGAAATATAGCTCAATCGTCGCTTCGGCGGGGTCAAACCCCGGCTAAGACGACGACCGTATTTCACTTAGTTAAGTTTAGGATGCATGTTCCATGAATGGTAATCTACATATCAAACATTTACATGCAACATATTATTGAAAAATTATAAGAACTGATGATAAAAAAAAAACACCAAATGAAATAAAGAATACGGTGAAATCAAATTACGTTTATGACATATGTGAACTTAATTTAATGATAGGATGATTGGAGACGGTTTCAGTAAATAAACTTGGAAAACATCTTACCACCACGATATTTAGAACACCTAAATATGTATTTCGGCAACTAAGCAGCCATCTTCAGTAGGAACTTGAACTAACTAGTTACTTGGCTGAGGAATATCTTTGGAGATAAGTCTTACCCCAAGTCAACAATTGAAGTCCAATGCTAATAATCTCTCTGTATGTCCCAAAACTACTTTCAAATAGAGGACAACTTCTACGAACTCCATTCGTCCCAAACCTTTTTATGATTAATTTACAAATTTCTGTTAAAAATAATGCAAAATATTTCCCCAGGGTATGGATCAGACATGTGGAAGACATTTTTGTTAATTTCGAGAGTACTAAAAACACCATCCATGATTTCGTTAACGAACTAAGTTCCAATTACAGTCAATAAATTTCACGTATGAATTAGAAAACAAAGGACAGTTACCGTTTCTTGACGTATTAGTTATTAGAAATAACTGTAAAGAACTAGAATTTGTCGTTTACAGGAAACAAACCAATGTAAGCAATTGTATAACCAATGACTCAAATCATTGTTTTCAACATAAAAGGGTGGCCTCTAATTTTTTGGTTCATACGAGTAGACTACTTACCTTTCCATGAAATCCAAATTGATACAGGATTGAATATCCGTACCTCTAAAATATTGCTTCCTACAATGGTTCTCTACAGAAGTCATTGATAATTTAATTACGAAACGTAAGCTAAGTTTAAATGTTCGTAATTCTACGACTTTACAAAGTTTGCGCTTTGAAGAAATCACCAGAAATTTAATCAAATTTTCGTTCCATTCCTTAACCAAAGGCCTCGATAAAATATGCGAACAAATCTATTCCAAAATTGTATTTTGTTCAAATAACAACATTCGGAATTGGTTGGGAAACCCTAAAGACAAAGTGGAAACTTTAGAAAAGTCGGGGATTTACGAAATTGACTGTTTCCACTGTACTGGAAAATATATTGGGCAAACTAAACGTAATATTGAGATTAGGTTTTAAAATCATGTAGCTCATTTCAAAAATCATAGCTTTGATAAATCAAGTGTTGGCCAACCTATTTACGAGATAGGGCACGGTATAAAACTAGAAAATCTAAAATTGTTAGATGAAGTGTCTTGAATAAAAGATTTGAATTGCTATGAGAGCATTCATATTTTCAAAATTCGTTTGTTGAAAATAATTCCTTAACCGGTTAGGCGCAACGAACCCTAATGGGTATTTAGTACTTAAGCCTTTGTTTGTTAAATTATTAGTATTAGACTTCAATTGTTGACTTATTGAAGGACTTATCTCCAGAGATATGCTTCAACTAAGGCACTTTAGTTAGTAAAAGCTCGTACTGAGGATGGAAGCTTAGTTGTCGAAATACGTATTTAGGTGATTTAAATATGGTGGTGATAAGAGGTTTTCAAAGTTTATTTACTTAAACCACCATCTCCAATCAATCCTGTCTTTAAATTAAGTTCACATATATCATGAAGGTAGTTTGATTTCACCGTATTTTTTATTACTTACTACCATATTTTAAGAACACTTCTCTATTGTGAAGATTTATCTAATTTTCTTGAAATTAGGATAATCTCAAGACTCATACAACTAATGTATGCTGTGATATACTATACGCATTGTCTTTTAATTTGGCAGGCTAAGTGCCGGTAGGGACAGGAAAATGAATTTAAGGATGATTTTGCATAATTAGATCGGTTTATGATCCCGTATATAATAACATAACACCGTTTTTACACTTTTGGAATGGTAGAGGTAAAATAAATATACTCGAAGCTTTGCAAACTTAGAAACATTCAAAAATTACACCTTTAACGAATAAACAAACTGAAATTCTAAGTTCACAGTTATTGGAAGCTTTGGAAGAAAATAACGGGATCAAGATCTAAATCAACACTAACTATGTTGTTTCCCTAACTACATGTTTTTTAGTGGCGATATTTATTTTAATTGAAATTAAGAATGGAACACCACACCGTGATCTGTTTGAATTAGAGGTTTGCAGGGCTATAGGTTAATTGGAAGGTAGACGAGCAAGCTGTTGCCCAAGCGTTTGTGGTGAGTCAAAGTGTAATCACGAGACTTTGTAATCGTTTTTTGGAAGCTGGAGATGTTAGACGAAGACAAGGACTAGGTCAGTCAACATCAACAACACCAAGAGAGGATCCTTACCTCTCGCAACTTGCACGTAAAGATCGAACTCTTAATGCAATCCAGTATAGACGTTAGTCTGCTGCTATTGGAAGGCTGATCAACACAAACAGTAAGAAACTGTCTTCATGACTCGGCATATAAGCTATGGAATATGGTGGTGCGAGCAACTGGTTTGATGGACTGGGAATCGGTAGAATGGAGACTGACCATTTCCCCCTGATAGTAACGTAATCGAACATACATGGGATATATTACGAAGATGTGTTGCTGCAGAAAATGTGCCACCACGTACACTTCCGAAACTTCAAATTGCTCATAGAGAGGAATAAGTTACGATTCCAGAATAACACTTTAGGAATTTGATTAAAGCGATGCCAATAAGATATGAAGCCTTTTTAGTCGTTGGTGGAGAACTTTTGTTTGTTGTAACAATTAACGAACAGTAAAGTGGTAAACTTAATGATTTCTGTACTTATTCTTACACATTAACTTTGTAATTTTACCCTACAGAGATAACGGATTAGAACTTGCACAAACAATTTTAAGTGCTACAAAAAGGTTTCGGTTTCCTGCTTAAAAATATTATTATATTATACAGTTGAAATACAAAAATATTTGTAGATGATATTGTAACAGCCCGTTTTCTAAATTATTAATGATTTCCGGTAATTGATTTGAGGAGCGTATACAGCAGCTAAAAGATAATGAACTCTGTCCACATTTATTAATACTATTGTTCTAAATTATTAATTAACATAAATATCAACGAAATTAGACAAAACATGATTAGCAAATATATTTTTAAAGACCTAAGCGAAATTGAAACGCACTGTATATGTAGAGCATCTAATGATAACATGGACATTCTGCTAATAAACGCGTTAAAATTGGGGACAAAAATAATACTGATATTTCTCTAAGCACTTAGACACTCATTATAAATTAGAAGTCAGTGGCACTTGAAACAATTACTCGCTTCTAATTAATTTAAACACAACTACATAATCGTTCTGGAATGAGTAAAAAACAAACGAACCAATTATCAAGATATAATTTGAGGGCAAGGTTAAAGAAAATTGTTTGTTGGTAGATCAATTATTTCCACGTTCAGGTAGGCAGTTTACGTGTGTGCATGTGATGTGTGTACATGGCAGGTATTGACATGATTTGATGGAAAGATTACACAGAATTATTTCTAGAAGCTTGCTGAGTAGTGGGGAACATGTTATTTTTTTGTGTTTATTTAAACTTACGGATGCTGTTTGATAATTGTATTATAATTTATTAATGACAATAGCGTTTTTGCCATATTATAGATCTCTCTCTCTTTCGCTAAGTATTCAGTCTCTTAACTGGTTTGACGCATGTTTCCAATCTCGTCTTCCCTCAGATCCCTCTTCATTTCTTCATAGTTACGCGCGCCCACGTCATCCATAATTTGTTTAATATATCGATTGCGTGGACGCCCCTAGTTCTCTTTCCGTCTATCTTCCCTTATATGATTACTTTCAGAATTCTTTCCCGGCGAAGAATATCTCCAATTAGTTGGTCTCGTCTTTTCTGTATCTGTTTCCACATCTTTTTCTTTTCTTCAGCCCTTTTCAGCACTTCGTCATTAGTAACTTTATCCTATATTATAGGTACAGGAAAGTAATGACTATGAAAAAATTTATTTAAAGAAATTTTGAAGACCGTTTTGAAAAGTCATCAACTGCTTCTTAGAAAATGTCTGCCCATAGCAACGTGCGTTGTCATCAATATTTCCGATACGACTGATGCAATTTTGATGAAACTTTAAATCTAGAGAGACTTATTAAAATTAAGATTATATGCTCTTGAAAAGGGGCGGGGATGACTCAGTGGTAAGAGAGCCAAGCTTTGGGTATCGTAGTCCAAATGCTTCCCGGTGCGAATCACTCCAGGGTAGGAAATTTTAACACCCTGGGCGGTTGGTACTGGGTCTCGCTCTCCATTTGCCACGGGGGAGCAAATTAAGGGCAATCTTCGTGTTGCGATTGCACTAGAGAAGTAACAAGATCACATACATAAAAATACACCACATATCCGGCAGGTTAAGCATGATTACGCACCAACACGGTAACCCGCAGAGTCGGGCCCTGTTGTGCATGGCACAAACTAGCGTAGACTTGTCTCACACCAAAGCGATGGGCCTATAAGGCCTGGGAAAGCTCCATAGTAATAAAAATATGCTCTTGAAAAATCCGGAAACGGAACCAGATATATTTTAGTTCATTTTTTTTATAAGGACCCAAGTTAGAGTTACCACAACTTTTCTGTCTACTAAAAAACCAGAAATTCAAATAAATAAACTTCAAGGCATTTAATAGCGTTTAAACATTACAATTCTAATGTCTAGAATACATCTATATTTGCTCGGACAGTCAAGCGCCCATCAAGACCCTAATATCTCCCAAGATAGGGCCTAGGCTTGTTGAAGAATGTCGAGCCACACTCGTCAAACTCTCAGCTAAGAATTACGTGAAAATCCTATGGGT